>JAAAKB020092152.1:0-13240 GCA_010014835.2 Apostichopus leukothele | reverse complement strand
GGTATCCTTTCTCTCCCTCAGATTGTGACTGCTCTTGGTAAAACCTGGCATCCCGAGCACTTCGTGTGCGACCACTGTCAGCAGGAGCTGGGAATGGAAAACTTTTTCGAGCGCGATGAGAAGGCTTACTGCGAGAACGATTACCACAATCTCTTCTCTCCCCGTTGCGCTTATTGCAACGGTGCTATACTAGGTGTAAGTAACGGGAATATCGTTTGAAAGTACTGCTCTTCAGAGCGCCCCGCTTTTCACGTCTCCGTAAGACATATTTTGTCTTCCGGTCAACTTTGTAGGGATAAAAATATGTCTGAAGGCTAGGAAAAAAATACATATGACAGATGAAAGAAAAGGAAGCACACATTGGTTCATTTCCCTGTCTAGATATCTTGTTCTGTTTTTCAGAGATATTATTTTGAAAGTAATTATTCATAATTATTGAGTTAATACATGGTGCAATATCAAAGTTGTGATGTCACAGATGGACAACCACACGTCAGAATGTTATTGTCTTTAACTCAATTTTAATATTGCCCCCCTCTACTACACTGCTTTTTTTTAGCCAGGTTTTGTACCTATTCGATGATACCTTCCTTTTTCGGTTTCATTCTCTCTCAGACGTGCATCACTGCCCTGGAACAGACCTGGCATCCAGAACATTTCTTCTGCGCTCAGTGCGGCAAGAACTTTGGCAAAGACGGCTTCCACGAGAAGAACGGCAAGGCTTACTGCCCCGAGGACTACTTTGACATGTTTGCCCCTAAGTGTGGCGGATGCCATCGTGCCATCATGGATAATTACATAACTGCCCTGAATGTGCAGTGGCACCCAGACTGTTTTGTCTGCGGGGTGAGTCCCTATCAAAGATTCATGATAAATGGATTTAAATATCTGTGATTGAAGTCATAAAGATTTAAAATCTAGTACCTTGCTTCCCTAACATTTCCTGGACGACCATATGTTTTTGAATTCCCTAGTCTTTAAGTTGCCACTGTTTCTAAGTCACCCAATATGTAGTACTTTATGATGATTGAGGATTCAACGGTACATTTATTGATTTAAATTGCAATCGATTTCACATTGACTAAGTTGCAATTAATTGTACAGTTACTGGAAGTTAGTAAACAACAGTACACACACACACATTTATCAACACTGTGGATACAAATCATCTTTGTGACCCTGGAGGAAATTAACTGGTAAATTAAATCGATCATATATTTCTGTGTTCCCCTAACCTGTGTGTGTAGCTACTTTAATAGCTTGGCAATACACTACACTTTTGGTCACAACACATCATTTTGGAATCGTGGAGCTGGGGAAATGCGAGGAACAATTAACCCCCTGTCATTTTTCCCAGGTAAAGATGTCTCGGTCACCCCCTTATATAGGCAGTTTTGTTACTTTAAGACCCATTCCTACCACTTATGCTGGAAACTAACTTTCTGGAAGTTTTCTCTTAAGTGAAAAAAATTAAAAATAGTTATGTTAATAATTGTATTAAACACACACACACACTACAATAGTTATGTCAATATGGCCACTTCCATGAAACCTTCAAATCATGTGTATTCAACACACACACAGTACAATAGTACTAATGGCCACTACCACCAAACTTTCAAATAATTGTATTAAACACACACACAAATAGTAATGGCCACATGGCCACGTCCACGTCCACTAAACTTTCAAATAATTGTATTAAACACACACACACTACAAAAGATATGTTCACATGGCCTCTTCCATGAAACTTTCAAATAATTTATATTAAACACACACACAGACACTACAATAGTTATGGCCACTTCCACCAAACTTTCAAATCATTTGTATTCAACACACACAAACACACACACTACAATTGTTATGGCCACTTCCACCAAACTTTCAAATAATTTTCTATTAAACACACACACTACAATAGTAAATGGCCACATGGCAACTTCACCAAACTTTCAAATCATTTCTATTAAACACACACACACTTCACAGTCTGTTCTCTGCTTCTCTCCAGGAGTGCCGCATACCATTCAACGGTGGCAGTTTCTTCGACCATGCTAGCATCCCGTACTGTGAGATCCATTATCACGCAGTGAGGGGTTCCCTCTGCGCTGGCTGCAACAAGCCCATCACTGGACGATGCATCACTGCCATGCAGAAGAAGTTCCACCCGGAGCATTTTGTCTGTTCTTATTGCATGAAACAGCTAAACAAGGGCACGTTCAAAGAACAGAATGATAAACCCTACTGCCATACTTGCTTTGAAAAGTTATTTAGCTAAATTGTTTTCACCTTTTTTTTCCTTTTTATATTTTTAACTGACTTTTTCTTGTTTATGTAAAGAGTTGGGTATTAACGAGAATGCTTATATATAAAAATGTAGTGATAAAAAAAAAAAAAAAAAAAAAAAAAAAAAAAAAAAAAAAAAAAAAAAAAAATACTCAATCAATAAAAAGAAGCTTTACAAAAGATAAATTAAGGAGTGGTTTGATATTAGAAATGTGATCTTTAGCAGCAGTTCTGTGTTTTTCTTGAGGCAAGCAAACTGAAAGGAAAAGTTTAAAGAAGCTAAATATGGAAACCAAAGTTCTTTTGAGAAGGTCAACTATTAATGAGCATTCGTTTACTCAGCGTTACATATATGAGTTTGAAGAGGATGATGAGAATGAAGATTCTGTTCTTTATTTGTAATATAAATCATGTTCTGATATGAAAGAATTCTTAAAACGCTTTCTTCTTTAAGAATGGAAGCACAATCTCGTGACACAGTGAATCAGCATTTTTGGCATTCCTGTGCCAAATTTCAATAATTTGTACCAAATATCACTGAAAATAAAGTTCACAAATGATGAAACGTTCGCTCTCTGCAAAATTTGCTTGCATCAAGCAAAGCAAAATGTGGCATCAATTTAGCGAGTTTATTTGATTTTTTTCGCTTCGGCATTTCTCGACATGGGCATAAATCACATGCAGAGAGTGTTCCAAAAATTTCTGCTTTCATTTTCGGATATGAACATTAACTAATCATACCAATGAATTGAGTTTCAATGGTATTTGGAGTATCAAGTAACATGATAATAAAAATTAGAAGCATTCACAGCCAAAATAAGCTGCTCTAAAATTGATCATGTAACTTGATGAGTTTCTGTTCTCAAATGAGTCTGTGATGGCTTACTTTGTCAGTAAAATGTTGGATTAATTGGCATTTTCACTTTTGATTTGTGATTTTGAAGTCAGTATGCAACTACCTGTAGGTCTCAAATGCATATCTGAATCGGACAACTGCTCTTTCTCATGGTGACAGGGCTAGCACCCAACCATTTAAATGGATAAAACCTGTTAGAAAAGGTACACAGTTGTTGAAAGACTCTATGTAGCTAAACAGAAGCAATTCTTTGCAGAGCAGCTTTCATTAGGAAAGTAAACAAAGGAAAGGTAACAAATGAAACAAAGGAAAGGAAACAAAGGAAAAGAAACAAAGGAAAGAAAACAAAGGAAATAAACATTGTTGAAGCTATATAGTTGTACCTGTTGTTCTTGAATGCTGCAGTAGAATAAGACAACACTATTTTGTATTTTTCTTATCATTAATATAATTTTTTATCTTCTCTTCTGTTGAAGTAACAAACTTCAAATTTCAACTGACAGACATTCAAAGGCATTTTGATAAAAAATTTGATTTACAATACAATTCTATTATTAGGTTATATTCAATCAAAAAAAAAAAGAAGCAAAAACATAAAAATTGGGAAAGCAAAACTTTCCATTTTCAATAGTGCATTGTAAATTCAAAAGTCTTTTGAAAAGTTCTGTCGTAGTGATGTTAAACAACGGTCATCAGATAAATGTATTTAAGTGTGCTGTAAAAAGAAAGTAAACATGCCAGAAACCATTCAGATGTCATTAAGATCAGCTCTTTTATTTTTATACATAATTTAACGAGCAAATTTCTTTCAATTTGGGCAGCAGTGTGAGTGAGTGGTTAAGATAGTGATCTTGGAATAAATGAGAGGACTCGTGCAGTGATATTGTGAGAAAGGCCTGCCTGGCTTTTATTCTCAGACTCATATTCTCATTCCGAAGTGAACATACTATAACTTAAACCTCTGCAGAAGTAGGTAAAATGTGAAACCTTCTTAAGTTCAAACGATACAATCTACTTTTAGTCTCCATTACTACAATGAACCTAATACATGATAATAAGAATGCATGCATTAAGTATCATTTGTGGTTTAATTGTGTCATTGTCTGGCTACATCATAAGACCTAACACTGTTGATTAGCTGTAACTAATTAATTCATTAGGAACAATTTGACAAGTAAAGGCTGTATCCAGCAACACCCTGGAAGCATATTTACTTTTAAAGTTCCTGGGAACAGTGAAAATAACCTTTATATATGACCAATCAAGAATTGATCTGACATGCATGACCCATCTTAGGATAGGCATCTACGCATAAATGGACCGTCTTGGCATGTATTGACCGTCTAGGCATAAATGGACCATCTAGGCATTTATGGACTGTCCAGGCATATATGGCCCATCTGATCATTTAAGGTCCATCAGGTCATGTTTGGCCAATCATAGCATGTTTCATGCAACCAGGAATGTGTAATCCACCAGCTTATCCAGGCATGTATGACCAATGGAGGCATGTTAGGTCCATCTAGTCTACGTTGATCCTGCTAGGATATGTATGGGCCCATCCTAGCATGAATGACCAATCTATTTGTGTGTGCTCCATCTTTGGCCTATGTGGTGGCCCATCTTTATCATCATTTGTGATGCATATCTAGGCATGTATGGACCCATCTAAACAAGGCAGACACCCAATTTGGTATTTCTTATCTTAATTTACAAAATTAATTCTATCCTAGCTTATAGCCTTGATTGGATGGTAATGTTATCATCCAGAAGGAATTCTATTTTTATTTTAATAATTTTTTTTTCTCAGTTGATTCAAAACTTGCGTATATATTAATTGGTTCTGTCATTTTTATTTTTTTGTTCATATAATTCATTTTGTGAATTGGTTTTAGTCAAATATGGACTTTCATTTATTCAGTTAATAGTTGTGCCTTTCTGTACAGATGAGAAAAATATTGATTTTTTAAAGTTTTCTTATAGTAGGATTCTCTACTGATACTTCACAATACAATGGATCTTGATTTGTTTCTTTTACTTTGTTTTTCTCCACAAAATTAACAATATTTCTGGTAATCCAGATCAGTTTAAGTTCCAACAAGTTTAAAACTTACAACAATTTATTCTGGAAATATCTTTTAATGTATTACAAACCAATGCTTAACCTATCTTCTTTCTCATAAGGTCAGTAGAAATAATTTATAGTGAAATTAAAAAAACATTAAAATGTTGTTAATTTCTCCATCTCCTGCTCAAACACCTGACTAGTGGAAACAGAGTCATAGAATGTTGATGTAATTGCTATTAAATTTTCTTCCCAAGAAATTAATAAGAAATATTAAAATACATGATACTTCTGGTGAATTAAAAAAAAAATATATATAAATGTAAACTGACAAGGAATTCAGAAGCTGGTTTAGTTTCTTATTCCACCGTTCCTTCAAAATTCACTTTTGACAATTTTTACAGTATTCTGTAACAGTCTAGGGAGTTGATGTCTCATCAAAAAAAGGTTTGATAAGCTGGTCATTTTCATCAGCGGTTGATGATAATAGCATCAGCGGTTGATGATAATAGCATCAGCGGTTGATGATAATAGCATCAGCGATTGATGATAATAGCATCAGCGATTGATGATAATAGCCTTAGCAATTGATGATAATAGCATCAGCGATTGATTATAATAGCCTGAGCAATTGATGATAATAGCATCAGCGATTGATGATAATAGCATCAGCGATTGATGATAATAATATTGTCAGCCCGATTCTTATTTGCAAAGTAAGCTAAATGTTTCATTTTGTTTCATCAGCAGAGTTTAACAGTCTACATGTGTCATTACTGCAACAAAACTACAAAATACTACTAGGTGGATCGTGATTGATGTTGAGGAAGGTAACATTGCGATCCCTCATCCAGCTAGATAAAAATCCCTTGGTGATTAAACACTTGTAAATGCAGTGTGTAGACTTTGTTTGCAAACCACTTCATGTACTGCTTTGAAGGGAAATATATGAGATGGTGTGTTTTTGAAAACATTTTTGAATGGAATGTTTGGTCTTGCTATCGGACTTTAATACTCATCATGGTAGATTTGGCAAATCTTGATCATTACTGTTTTTTTTTTTTTTTTTTTTTTTCACGTCTTGAAGTAAATGCAGTTCAACCAAATTATAGATGCTGATAGGTTTTGTGAAAAAGAAACCTATTTATGAATATTCATGTCTTTAAAATCAAACTTTGCCATTTAAAGCTGTTAATCATAATTAATTGAAATATGTATAATAATTTGATATTCATCTTTTTTTCCTCCTTTTTTTTGTGTGTTTTGGATGTGGGATTTTTTTTCTTATTCAAATTTGTAAGAATAAAAAGTACTAACTGCTTGCTAAAACTTAAAAAGCATTTGTCAAGAGTCTTATTTTACACTTGTGTCACTTTTATCTCAAAATTGGTCTCTTAATATCTCTCTTAATGTTGCTCAAAAGTTTATATGAGTACTTGAGAATATGTACTTGAGAATATGAACCTCTAAATTATTCATCGAAGACAATTTAAGTAGACGTCAAGTCCCGGCAAATTAAGATACTCGGCTCAATCGTCCAAGGAAGGTTTTACGTCAAATTTATATTTGTCGTCCGTTTCTCTTTCAGTTTGCCTTTGAGCTTGTAATATTTTGTAATAATGGCTTACAACCTTTTCCAAACTAGTCTAATAACATGTATCCCTCGGTTCTACTTAACAACAAGAACCCCTAAAATTAGATCGCACGTCTACATGTATGTTACCCCAGGGATGCAGGGGCAGCAGTGTCTAAAATAGTTATAACCAAAGCCTATTAAACTTACAGGTATTCTACACCCTTGTTGAATACACCTGCTGAGGCATTAATATGCAAACTAGGTTACATATCCTCTGTAGTAAACACTGTTGAAGTTCATATATCCTATGCAACTTTCTTATACTCCCTTTATATGGTAAACTCATACCAACTGTCACAAAGGTCAGGCTAGCATCGAAACGTCACGCACGCACTCTCCAACTATTAAATATACAAACTTGAAAAGCATATTAAAATAAGAACAAAAATCAGATGCGGTTTTCATTATATTACACTATGTATTTATACACATAATGATGGTTTGCAAACATTGCTGATAATATGAACAGAACTTTGTGCTGAATAATGTAAACATAATTTCAAAAAGAACATTTATTTGTTCTTGCCATTACCGCTTCAACATAATAATAGGATCATACCAAATCTTCTTGTGATATCCCAGCAGCTTTAGAACTCAAGTTTGACCTCTCAATGGTAAATCATTTTCCATGCGACCATTTATACTGAAAGGTAGCGCAGGAACGAGTTTAGGCCACAATTTACCCCCTCCCCCCCCCCCCCTCCCTATCAATCATCTCTTCCCCATTGATTTTTCTCTGTCTAGCACTTATTAATGCCTTCCACAAATTGATGTCTTGCCTTCACTAATACTGAGCATAAGATATTAATTTTTCACCGTAGTTTTGTATAGTAACTTTAACATGGCTACCATACCACATCTGTATGTATTAAGTGACTGTTAATTTAGTAAACATACCTATGTAGAATCAATGGTCTGTTGCAAGGATTTCAACATATATACATTAAACCTGTTTGAGTATTTCAGCCATTGGCAGGATGAAAGGGAGGGGAGTGGAAACTATTTACTCCCTCCCCTTATCTTTCTCCCACCCCTCCCTTATCTCCCATCTTTCATCTACTTCCCTACCACCTCCTTTATCTCCCGCCCCACCATCTCATCTCCCTCCCTACCACCTCCCCTATCTCCCCCCCCCTGCATCTCCCTGCCTACCATCCAAATATAAAATACAGCATCTTGAGTCTCTCAAAGATTCCTGTTCTACTTGCTTTTGAAAATGAGACTTTAATATTCTATTAAAGTTTCCTGACTCATTGGATGCATTTAGTCGAAATTTAGCAAATATGTTTAATATCTCACAAATCACAAAAGTACAGAAGATTCTTGGAGAACTTTGTAATGTAATTCATTTGCTGAATATAAATATGAAAATACTTAGAAGAATATTCCAGGAACATATATGCTAAGCAACCTGGTGAAACTTGCAAGCAATTCCTACAAATTGCATTTTTGAGATTGAAAGTATCAGTTTTGTATCATAAGTGAACTTGAAAAAAAAAAAATCCAATGGACTACCCTTTAAATAAGATAATATCTGAAGGCATCCTACAGCCTGTAATTTCATTGTGCGTTTGTTTTTATTTTCAGACATAACTTCGACTTTAAAATTCAACATTGCAAGAATATAATGTATTAAATTCAAAAGAACACCTTGTCTTGAATTATCAGCATAGTTGAGTTTTCTAAAGGTATATTTTCATAGTCTTTAACTTGGCCTGCGATTGGAATATTTCCACATTCAACAAAGTCATTTTTCAAAGTTTTAATTTGACAGACACAACACACCTTCAGAATTTTTACAAGCCCTTCTGAAAATCCTTGGAGAACCAAACTCACAGAGGAATTTCACTCACACTTGAAATTTAAAATAAAAATCGGTGCATCAAATTAAAATTGAGGTTCACCTGAGGTATAGATTTTGCAGCTTATTTGTACATCCCATCCTCTATAGACGAGAGCTTAATCAGATCTTTAAAATATAGTTTTGACTTCCTGATGTGGAAGACGTTAAAATCTTCGGGCTGGTGATGCGACATTGATAGAGAAATTTAGGGAACAACATAAAAAACATTGTATTATAGTTTAATCACAGACAAAGCTTTTGAGGCCAACAAAATGATACCTCTTTAAACTCAAAAGTCAAACTTAACCCATGATTTTCACAACTTTTTCTTGCCTGTTTGAGGCCCGTAGCCCGGAATTTCAGGAGGGCCACCGACAATTTAAGGAGGGTCACCGACAATTTAAGGAGGGCCACCAACAAATTTAAGGAGGGACACAATTTTACATTTTAACAATGTTTTCTTATCCACTAACTTTGGTATTTACCGATACTGGAGCCCTCCTTTTAGAGAAATCCTGGATCTACCATTGCTGAGAACTAAGCAATGACTATACTTCACAAGATTTTATATCCTGTAGAGTATGGGAAAATCCTGTATCAGGAATATCAAACTTTAGTCAAACTCCATAAACCTAACGTTAAATTCCTGTTCTCAGTACATAGGTTTACATTCTTGAACACAAACCTACATGAAATTCCTGTTCACAAACCTACTTGAAATTACTGTCCACAAACCTAACTTAAATTCCTGTTTCCAAGCAGACTCAACAGTCCTATTCACAACATTCCTTCACATTTCTGTCTTCAAAACATTTTGTATAGCTGGTGCATATTGATTGTTTTTTTCTTCAAGATGATGAACGTAACAAATGCAGTGAAATAAATTCAAGAAACTTACATTTAAGTCTCAAGTCAAAAAATTTGTGCTTGTGAACAATGGTCATTACTTAAGAATGAAAACAAAGTACACATTGTAAAATGAGTGAGAAAATTGAATAATTGCAAATGAAAAATCTTATATGAATATACTTTCTGCCCTTTCAGCTACAAATCACTGTGTCAAATATTATGAGAAGTACTTACAACAATAATGATGGTAAGGTAATAATTGCAGATCTTTAATTCTCATATAAAGGGGCAAATATACCAAACTGATTCAAAATTTAAACCTTACATGACTTTGGTATGTTCTTTTCAAAAATACACTATGGATGTGTTCTGAGCATGTCCTAAACACAAAACAATGCTGGTATCAAACTTGCTTATCGACATCATTAATAAACAATGCAAAGTTCAAATAACATCGTGAATATTGACATTATGATCATAAAAATCCCTCACCCTCAGGTTGATATCACACTTTGTAGCAATGTTATTATGGACTCACAGTAATATATTGTAGCATGGGCCAGACATTCTATCATAATCAGGACAAACACATCACAATATTACGATAAAAGAAGTTGATGGAAATCTTTTTCAAAGATTTGCAACAATATTAAACAAGCATAATTTCAAGACAGTACAATGCTTTGGTGAATTAACATAACAATAGATTAGAGTGTAAACTGGAAGCCCAATTGCATGGTGGGTAAAAAAATGTACAATTAAAAGTTAATTACATATATAAAATTGGAAGAAAAATGTTTACAACAAAGAACAGAAAATTCTCTTCACTATTGCAGTAGCCTGTTACACACTGGCTCTGTATTCTTCTGAAAAAGAAAAAAAATGGTCCAAGAATAGGCAAATATATATTAACAACACAAATGAACAAGTAAAACAAGCAAAACATAAAGAAGAAAAAAAAAGGTATAGACATTCATCATGATAAATCAAGAAGGAATAAATACTGAAAGATTGATTAAAAAAAAACCAAAAACAGAGGTAAAAATATGCGACGAGGAAACCAAACATAAAAACTGCCGTTGCAGTGACAGTAAAATCCCCAGTGTTTTTTTTTTGCTTTTTTTTAGATATTGCACGCTCTTACTCTTCGGTCTTGATTATCTTTGGTCCCAGGGAAGCATTCGTGTAATCCACCTTGACTCTCAAGAACATCACGTCGTTCTTCACGTAATGCCGAGTCTTTAAGAATACGTGAGAGACGAAGGTGGGGTAGCCGTAGCCTAAGGTGTGAACGTCTTTGCTGGGTCGCTGGAAGTTCTTCCAGGTCGGCTCCGGCTTGAAGCTCTCTTTGATGTGCATTCGCTTCGGCGAGTTGTCTGCCTGGTCCAGCAGGGTGAAGGAGATGGGGTGGGTGAAGGGCCACTTGAGGAGGGAGTCGTACTCCCCGCACATCACGCGCACGTAGACCGAGAGGTGGCTGCCCTCCCCGGAGCCGTTACCGTTGGGAAACAGGGAGACCTGGAGCTTGTAACCGTAGCGACCGGTAAAGAATGGAGGACTGCAGAGTTCTATCTCGGATTCAGACTTGGCGTTGGCGACTCTCTGTGAGTAGCGGTCGATCTTCCACAGGAGTTGTCCGTCTGTGTTCAGAGATAGTTCGTTGACCTGGGCCTGGAGCCTCTCGATGGTCTTCTGTTGTTGTTGCACGTATTTACACATCAGCGTCAAATGTTCCTTGGTGCTCTCGGCGACGTGTTTATCCATGTTGAACTTTGGACCCTGAAAAAATAACATCAATCAAAAAAGGTAGATTAAACAAATGTTTTAAAATCAAATTGCACAGACAAATTTTGAATCTTTCTTTGGTAATGTGGTTATTGTAATTTATCAAAAAATATGACAAAGAAGACAGAGTCAGGTAAAGGGGTTGACATGCCATTTACTTTTGAAATTATATTAAAAGATGTCAAGAAATTTCTTTAATTTAAATAATTGTCAAAACAGTCCATTCTCTGCTGATTTCTGGGTTATATTAAATGAAATTGTGACATGATCCCTGGTTTATACACTTTATGCAAAGATACTGTGACTTCTGACAAACACCCTCGGCAAAGATATGGCTATATAGGGATCACCACCAACTAAGGGATGGATAGATGGGTTGGTAGAGAGCACGGCAGGGGAGGGGAGGGCAGGGCAGGGAGAGCAGGGAGGGTAGGACAGGGCAGGGAAGGGTAGGGGAGGGCAGGGTAGGGCTTAGAATACTGAGATCACTGATTAAAATAGTGTACTATCCTAAATTTCTTTGCTCTTTTCAAGTTTGCTTGTAATTTTTGCTCATAAGTTTACTTTAAGAGTTAAAGGAAAAAAAAACAGAAAATCTCTTACTTTATGTTTGCAGCCGTGTGAACTGAATGGGCAAAGGGCGGTAGACCCAGAACAGCTTATCTTGGTATGTTTCTCCATATCCT
This sequence comes from Apostichopus leukothele, assembly GCA_010014835.2. Lineage (NCBI taxonomy): Eukaryota > Metazoa > Echinodermata > Holothuroidea > Aspidochirotida > Stichopodidae > Apostichopus > Apostichopus leukothele. The sequence continues at coordinate 1,228 of JAAAKB020092152.1, read as the reverse complement.
CTCTGGGTACTTTACCCATCTCACAGCGATTCGGACAAGAGACCAGATACCTTGGACACTGGTGAAGATGGTTCTAAGTGGAGAAAAGAATAAGTTTATTGATTAATAAGGAGGATATGATTATCACCAAACTTGTCAATACAAATAGTCACAACCATCACCCACAGCGACAAAAAAAAAAAAAAAAATAAACACCAACACAGTAGATCTAGTCTCTGTCTGTGTAACCCACTGAGAATTAACTGACTACTTTGGTGGAATCTTTTAGCTAATGAAAATAAATATTTTCTTGCACTAAATAAAAGCAAAGATATTGACAACCTAAAGGGTATGCTGTTTTGGCCCCAAATATGCTAGATATTCAAATATGGTCACCTTTGGTCAAAATTCTTAAACTGTTTTTATTACAACCTTGGAGGAAATTGTCCTCACTTATCTGAGAACGTCTGAGACCTCAAGGAAAGTACTTTTGGAAAACTTCTAGCAATTATAGCGTGCTATAATTTGGGGCCTATACTGACTACCTTTAAAGATTTGCATGACACAATGAACTCTAATAGAAGGAATTAAAAAGTGATGGTGGACTTTCTTCATACATATAAGGTAAACCAACAGCAGAAAACTGACCGGGAAATTAGAAAGAAATTTTAACAAGATCAAAGAAAATCTTGGGTACAGGATTTCTAACCAGTGACCCCAGGATGCAAGGTCACAGGTCACAGGTCAAGTCCATTCTACCCATTAATTTCAGTGCTCCTTTCATACCTCCTTCATATACAACAAGGATGACTTGATCAGGTCTACAAATATGACACAAATTAAACCTTAAATTTGCTTGAAATATTCTTCACAAGGTTTTCTATGACATAGTGGTGGTATTTGAAAATATAATTTATGATATATTATTATGATTATTGAATACTGATTATTGATAATATATAATGGATCATAAATGATGGATAATATATTTTTGATAAGTTTTTAACAAAACCCAATATTGCATATGAAAAATTGCTTTACAAACCCTGTTTTAATACTTTCCACATGAAAAACTGAACAGAAAAACGATGGCAATCTAAAATTCATATGCTAAACTGGTCACATGACTTTTAAAGTGTTCGACCATAAAAAAACCAGCATATTTCTAGATTCTATTTTATAAGGGAGGAGAGGGGGGAGGGGGGAGGGGGGGGGGGAGGGTGGTGTGCATCAAAAGCGGCCGCTGGAT
>JAAAKB020092041.1:0-13240 GCA_010014835.2 Apostichopus leukothele | reverse complement strand
ACGTTACCATCTCGTCAACTCGTCAATTTGCAGATAATTGTCGTTTTGTCAAGTTGGTAACTCGTCAATGCAATGTCTCTTCTACGCTTCCGTAGTTTTAGCTTTATAATTTATCAAACCTGCAAAACAAGCAATTGGAAAATCATAGCAAGAATACTTCTATGCAGGATAAACGCAAAAGCCGAAGCCGAAGCACGAGTTCTTTCATCACATCACTTGGGAAGTGTATGTGTGTCCGGATGATTCAACTTAATAACAACAAAAAACATTTCGTGAAATTACTGTGAGGGAGTGCACACTCAATACAGATGATCCTGAATCTGTGCTTGTAACGTTGGTTGGAATACTGTGTAACTTACATTGTGACAGAAGATAAAACCTGAACATTTTCTTGGGAATTTTCGCTCTTCTAAGTTCTAGTTGATTCTTACTTGCCTTTCAGCAAGCGTTATGTGAACCCCCGTTTCGGAATTAACGTTTTGTGGCAATATGGCTGCTAAGTTTCTAAAATTATTTGGGAGAAAAGCACCTCACCCACCTCGTCCTGATTACACAGGCGATAGGGACCAGTTTACGAGACCTGCCGATGATGATTTTGGGTTTATGCGGCCCAGTACCCATTCTGATCAGAATGGAAGGGGGACTAGCGTTAACCCTAGTGCACAAAGCACATTGGAAGGGGGGAGTTACTTAAGTACCAACGGTAGTGTATCGTCAAGTTCTAACGTTAGAAGAGCAGGACATCGAACCACTGAAGGTGAAAGTCCTACAACGAACTCACGGGTAAGAATACAATCAACCATTTTACTTCTGCACACATTCAACTTGACAGATTTGCCTTCAAGTTAGGCCTAGCATAGGCTCTTACTAGGCTTACATATATTAGCCCTTATTGCTACTGCTAGTCACTGTATAAATAATTTAGGTTTAGGCCTAGCCTATAAACTGACTAGCAAAATACCATGCCTATCGCTATAGATCTACGTGATGAAACAAACATAAAGGCTAGTGCTAGTAGTACTGCAGTACAGTACTGTTAGTACTTGCAGTACCAGTACAGGCTAAGCCCTAGGTTTGACTTTTAATATCCTACCCTAGGCCTAGATCAAATCTCTAAAACTTTTGCAAAGCTTTTCACGTCTTGAGTAACAAATCAAACTGCTGATCTACTTGTGAGTGAAATGTGTTACACTTCAAATTCAGGACTTGATCTATATTTCTTTTTAATGTTACAAGCCTTTTGAGTTTCAAGAGGAAATATTTCAAGCTAATTGCAGCGATTTCTGTTTAAGCCTGGCAATTAAAGGGTGTCAAATTGGTCACCTTCCATACTAAGTTTGGTCTAAATAATTATTTTACTAACTTCAAGATAATAATAAAAATTCCTGATGAAATTTAGGAAATATGTTGAATTTACTGCCAAACTCAAAAATAGTTCAAATTGGTGTTGGGTACCAACAACTGAGTACTGTATCGTGTTAGTGATTATTTTGCTAAAATAAATGAAACGTTGAAAGGTTATATATACCATCTTAGAACTGTTGGGTTAATATCTTTGCGCAAAGTTTGGTCGAGCTTGAAGTGCATTCACCTCTGTGTAGGGCTGTAAGCACAACAATGCACCTTTTTGTATTTTTTACCATTAGTTCCCCCCTGGAACTTGTGTGCACTACAACTATTCAAACCACAGAAAAGAACAAAAACAAACTTATTTTCATACCATCTGGGCAGAAGATGCTGTTAAAATAAGTTCAATTAACTTTTAAAGACCATGCAATCTTTCAATGTCTTCTACCTAAATGCAATATGTAGTAAGCCTATACTGTCATGAACTAACATTCTCGATTAGTTTCGGTTATCATCCAAACTGTAATGATAACTTATCTGGAGAGGAGCCAATAAAAATAAAAAAATTAAAAGCGGAAATTCCAGTCAACTAATTTTAGGGACAGTATTTTATTTAGTTTAAGTACTCACTTGTAAGGAAAGGGAAAGGTGACTTTTTTTTATTTTTTATGATTGTCATCTTTAATGAGGGTATAGTCCTGCTCAGTGCAGAAGCACTGCTTTCCAGAGGAGCCCTCAATTGACTGTCTTAATGCAAAATTGTTGCACAAAATAAGAATTGAAATAAAATGAAAGCTGGCAGCAATGAAGAACACATAGTGGCCCATGGTAGTTTACTGTATATATACATTATATATGTATACAAGCATGTATTAGTTGCAACTCTACTTTTGTGTCTCAATGAGGAAGTCTTATATAATATCCGAAACTGAAAAATTGTTTTTCCAATAGGTTTTCCGTTTTTGATATTTTAGATCCTATATATTTATTTATTATAAAAGGTATATCATCTGATGAGGTCTTTGAATAAAGCATGTATTAGTTGCAACTCTACTTTTGTGGCTCAATGAGGAAGTCTTATATAATATCCGAAACTGAAAAACTATTTTTCCAAAACGTTTTCCTTTATTGATATTTTAGTTCTATATATATATTTATTACAAAAGGTATACCATCTGATGAGGTCTATGAATAAAATTAATTCCTCTGTCATGCCTGATGCAGTACAGTTTCGTTTGAAAGGGAACCATTAATCAAAATCAGGTTTCATGTGTAATGTTATCGTTGGCATTGATGTGAAGTACTTTTCAGCCACACTCAAACAAAATTTTCTTGATATAGAACTAATTGTGGTTTGACCTTGTGGTTGAAAATATGTGCTTTCAATAAATCATACCTCTTCTACATGTATGGATTCATGGGAAGCGCACAGTAGATTGTTGGTGAATATAAATTATTGCTGGAATCAATTTATAGCTTTATATAAAAAATTGGTGAGAATTTTTATTAGTATTAAATTACCGTTGGTGTTTATAATATTAACTAAAATATTCCACAATGATTGCAATGATGATGTAATTGTGTTGTTGCACAGAAGTGATGCAGATCACAAGATATTATGCATATTTTTCTAAACACATGTTTTGAAGATGCAACTCATTGTAATTAAGTATATACACTGTTACTAAGTTACATAATTATGAAGAAATTCATAGTACTGTACAGTACTAGGCTTTTGTGGTGACTTGTGTAAGTGGGGTCAGTTGGGGTTGCAGTGATGACGAAATATCAATTTTGGCAGATAATCTAGGTAGATGGGAAGGTGGCGATGATTTGATTGGAGATTGGTGAGAATCGTCGTCAGTTGTTGGTCGTTGGTTGGTCGTTAGTCTTGGGGTGTCAGATATAATTACTGTAATAGATCCATCGAGGAATAATGAATTTGCATAGAAATCTCTACCGTAGGTAAAGCTAGAGTATATATGATGTAAATCTTACTGCCCGAGAATTGGTATCAGTTAGTCTTGGGGTAATATCAGATTAAATTACTGTAGATCCATAGGAATAATGGATTTGCATAGAAATCTCTACCGTACGTAGGTAAGCTAGAGTATGATGTAAATGTTATTGTGCGAGAGTTTAATTTATTCTCATATTAACTAACTTTTACTTAAAATACTACTTTCTCTTCTTCTTTCTTCTTCTGTACAGGGAGTGGCCTACTTGACAAGCCTACTACTTAGGTTTTTAGGTCACTTCCTTTCGTCTGTCATAACATCCGTTTATGACACTGTATGACTTATGTAGTTGTTACGAAGAACAAAGCTTAATCCGCATGCCCTTGTCATGTTAACAGTACAGATCTAGTCGCATGGACAGTAGGGTTACCATATCACTGAATCAGAGAATGTTTGCATTTACTAGTGATATAAGTCTGCCTCTGACAAGATGGCCTGTGTCATGAATCAGGATCGATGGTTGTATTTTAAAAGAGCTCTAAAGCGCTGAATTGCGAAATCTCTGTGATCAGATCCTATAGATGTACATTAAATAAGATGATTTAAGTCTTTAAAAGTTTCTAACTTGACAAAACTGAAATGACCTACAAAAACATTCATGTTGTTTAAAATGACTTAGAATGTTCAGTAAGTCTGAAAATCATGTCACTTCAAAACCTTCACGATGTACAATTCATATTAAACACTTGTATAAAAGTGAGTTATTCCTCGTTATGACAAAAATTAAGGATAACTTCTATTTCCTAAATGTAAAATTATCCACAGTATCAATATGGCAGCTATTAAACATTGACTTAAATGTTGCAATAGTTGCACATGTACAACTTTTGTCTATTTGAGGAAACAATGTTAAATTGTTAATAAGCGGTTGCATGATTTACTCTACATATGTACTTGTTTGGGATAATTGACAATTAACAACATTGCTTAATACTCATGTCATGGTCTGAGATATTTTTATATTTTGCAGTTTTTTGCTGTACATTAAATTTTGTCCGTTATTATCATACATTTTTATATGACCGCAACATTGCTACATGGTACAGTGAAATGCCTCATTATAGTTCTTCCAAAATTGTTAAAAATAAATATTACAGAATAATACAATATAATGTATACTTAAGTTTAACGTTAGAATAGTTCTATAGGTCATCTTTGTATCAGTGCATGCCTTTAAAGTATAACATTGATCTTCTTAACCAGCAACTACATAGTATCAAAACATATAGATCTGCACACATATTGTATGTACAACTATACACACTGTGTTATTTTTTCAATGCAGTATCACTGTAGTGTGTACATACATCTACAGTATCCTTACTGTATATATACTGGAAAGACTTTTTTCTAAAACATAGCCAGTTATGTTACCTGCAAGGGTATTTAAGGACATCCTGCTTTCACTTTTAGCACAAGGTTCAATATTGATCAAACAATGCTAAAAGTTGCATAATCATCCTTCTCTATATATGAATAGGTCAAAAACATTCCCAGGGATATGTTCTACAATAGAAACATACAGTAATTGATGAATTATAACTTCATCTGTGTAGGTTTCCATTTTCCAGGATCAGTTATTCTGGAAATGAACTCTGGTGAAATAAAGTGTAATGTTTTTATGTCTTAAGATCTAATCAAATTTTGCTTTGCTATCATCAGAGCTGTGAATTTAAAATATATAAAAGACCTAAAAAATTGAAAAATCCGCTAGAATTTATTAACTGTCCAACCTTGAACACTTGAAAACCTTCTACTATTTTTGTTCTCAGAATGATTACACATCTAACTCTAGATAAGAAGCACCCAACATGGCAGGACAGTTCAAGTGTGAAATAATAGTGAAATTAACAATTTTCATAATTTACAAAGCTGACCAAGCTGTCGTCTATATCTATGTTCAACATGCCACAGATGTGAAGAAATATGATATTATTCCCTCAGATTGACATTTCTTGCTTTTAATCTGCTAACTGTATACTATCCTTCTTCTGTACAGGAGTAAAGCTTTGTACAGTACTGTCTGTGCAAAATTGTGTCCTTATAAAATTAGCACTTAATCAATTGTTTATAATTAGGTCCAGAATAAAACAATTTTCAATTTTTTATTTACCAATCACCCTTTCCTTTGTAGTACAGTAGGCTACTTATTTCTCAAGTACCTTAATATTAATTTCCTCTTTGGCAATGATCTGTGCGTACTACTGTACAAACCGTACCCTAACGCTGGTACACAGTAAATTATGGTTTTCACTTTCATAGCTAATTTGCTTTGCTTGCTCTTGTTAGGTTAATAGACCGCATAATAAAGAGTGGTGTGATAATGTTCTACAGTATAATACAAAGCAACATGTCGAAAAATGGAATACACTGTAAAATATATACAGGTTTCTTTAACTTACTATATAATTAATGAAGTACCAAATTTATAGAAACTAATCAGAGTTGGTGTTGCCTATAAAAAAACATTCTAAATTGTCAAATTGAAATGAATTTTACTAAAAGGTTGGTGTATATATATATCAGGAACATAATAATTACCTCTTGCAAATGGGATCCTTTCTTCTCTGAATTATTAATTCAGTTCTAATTTACATAATTTACAGCACACACTATGGTTCTAGCCTAATGTTAGTAGTTAAATTAATGTCTATACGGTGTTGTAATTCACACTTGTACGGTACTGTGCGTACAGGATTCATGACAAGTCAGTGATACGGTATTTATCAATTGTCTGCTTCTGTTGGCTGTTCGCCGGTTACCTTGTGTGAAATTATTGATTTTGTAAGGTATTCTTGACAAGTTGGTGTCTAATACCAGTATTCTGATAGCGAGCAGCTGCTTGTTTTTGTATAGAAACACCTGTTATAAATTATTGAATGAATTACTATTAGCTAAGAGTTCTGTATTAAAGGATAAAGTAAAAGCTATCTATAGAACAGTATACAGTTATCTGAACACATGTTACCTATAATGATGTATATATAGTACAGGTAGGCCACACAGATCGGTTGATACATTCATGTGCAGGCTGCCAAGCAACAACATATTTTAACATAAGTATATTGGAAAGATATATATATAAGAGAAAATATAACTAAGCAAAGAATGTTTTTTTGTATTAAATTTAGCTTCATCAAATTAGTATCTAAAAGATTGTTACAACCTTCATACTTTTTAACAAAATTTTGCTCAAAATGTTATTTTTTCTGGACATGGTGATAATTCCTTGCAGAATAGAATACCTTAATTATGTCCATGCAGTTCATCTTAAAATCGTCACAAAAAGTAATAAATAAAAGTATTCACACTTTTCCTGCTCAAATGAACTACAACTAATTTGATCATGATAGAACCATTGGCTAAAAGATGGAAATAATTTATAATGTGATCGTCTGTTTTCTGTTCATCTTCCTCGCAAACCTGTTTTACTCGGAAGGTCTCAGAATCTGCCGGAAAGAGCAGTCAAGTTTTGGCGACGGTTTGAACTTTCGAGCCGGCCAAAGAACTTAAATGCAAGACTTGAATTCATAAAAAGCAGCTGATTTTTGATGACTAAATTGTGCCATTTTCAAATGGAGAAAGATTGATAAATCATAAAAGTTTTGCTTTCTTCTTTCTTAAGAAAAATGAAGGCATAGGACATGAAATTGAAAGATAACTTGCCTGAGCTAGTCAATGTACTTTAATCTTTTTAGAATCAAAATGAGTCAGTAATAATAATATATGCAGACTTACTCAAACTTTCATTTTGTGAAAATACAAGCCTGGGACTTAATTATCAGGCAGTCTTTATTTTGAATAATGATGTGGCCAAAAAATGGGAAAATTGGCGATATATATATCAAGGTAAAGATTCAGGACTGCAGGGAAAGTGCTCTATGCTATAATAGCAGAGCCTAAATATATAAGTATATGCCTTGGTAAGTACAGTTGTTACTCGGAGTTTCACGCCCTTAGGGTGGCGATCATCAGACAACTGAACAAATACTCGCTGCGCTGGTATTATCCTATAAGGAACACGAACCCTATTTCTTTCGTGCACGGTTCATTGGTTTGAGCCTATTGTGGCGACACTTGGAGATGAATTCAGATCTCTTATTGAGTAAATGCGGGTTTTTAGACAGGAGGATACAGAGCTTCTCATCGATGCAAAGGTTACATTGTCCGGATCTACGCATGTGTGTATTAGAATGCTTGAGTACGTTCCACTCAATAACGAAAGGGGCACCCTTGCGCTTCAGGTCCCATATATGCTTAGATAGCTCGGTTTCTTTCTCGTAACGCTCATGGCGGAAGGACTTACTGTGGTTACTGTGCCTTTGCTTAAAGGGGCCACTCGTTAGCCCTATGTAAGATTTGGTGTCATGACCAGTTGTAACATCGGCCCTATATATTACACTACTCACCAAGCAATTCCCGTTGAGGGGGCAATTGTGTTTATCTCTACAATTGCATATATATATATATATATACATACATATACATATACATATACATATATATAGCATATTCATGTCGATGCAGCATGTGTCTAATCAGGTCTTGTTGATGTATATGTATGGAGTTCTAATTGGCTTTCACACTTTCAGCATAGAGATATAATTACCTTGGCAACATTTCAAAAATTAATCGATTGACCATGAAAAGTATCAAAATATTGGAGGGTTGAAGAAGCAAGACAGTTGGATATCCGACGCTATCAAGGATATCCGTGACTTTACAAATGATTTTCACCAACAGTTTATAAATATAGAGGAAATTGAGTCCACCTTGCTGTTTTGAAAGGAGGCTAGGGCCTTTGATGTGAACCTCCGGGTTCATGTGCGCATGTGCACTTTGAATTATGACCGGTTAATGATTTATACACTGTGCTCACTGGAGTCGTCTGCATGTAGTATATATGGTTAAAACACTGTATTCAGTGGTGTAAACAGCGTGAAGGTATCGTTTCTGGTAAGCCATGATACGCGTATTAGTTCGAATATGTACGTGTATATATTCGAATATGTACGTGTATATATTATTAGCCAATAAATGGGTTAAAATATATCTGGGTATTTATTCGAATATATACACATATTAATTCGCGTATATACGCGTATTAAGTCTAATATATCCTCGTAGTACTTAATAGGAATATATACGTGAATTAAATCGAATATATCTGCGGATTAATTCGAATACATTGGCGGATTATTTCAGCCAATCAGATATGCAGGACTATATACACGTACTAAATCCATTATATCTTCGTATTAATTTGAATATATACACGTATTAAATCAGACAATAACTGGCATGCCTTTATAGCTCTCACAAACGAGTTTTGAGAGTTATCACATTGTAGCCCCGCCAGTGCAATAAATACCTAGGCCAAGCGTTGATCTAGTTAACAGCATGTATTTGAGAGTGATCATGTGTTATCATTATGTTTCATGTATATTCGAATTAACCCGTGCATTTATTGGATTTAATCCTCATATGTATTCGAATTAATGCACGGATATATTGGATTTAATACGTGTATACATTCCAGTTAGTACCCGGATGTATTTCAGCCTGACAATTGGCTAATGATATATATGCGTATATATTCAAATAAAATACGCAGATATATTATGCGGTGTTTGTCCCACATGGCGTGCCATAATCGTCCATAGACGTGCTCAGTGGTGTATATTGTCACCTGCATGTGAGTATATGACTCCTCATGAACACTTATCATGTATTAATGTTGCACTGGAAATTCCCTTTACAGGCTGATCTGAAATTAATCTTAATGAAATTTCTTGCGACCTTGAAGATATGAAAGGATGGCAACAGTGGTATAATAATAATAGCATAAACCAATAGCATAAACCAATAGCATAAAACAATAGCATAAAATGAGCAAAATAAAAAGCAGGTTAAAAATCCTCAATTTTTTAAAAATTTACCTTTTGTTGTATCAGGGGGAAAATTTTCGTCAATAGTCGTGGTCGTCTCCCGTTGGGTAAACTTGTCGTCTGAAACCATCATATCAGTTTCCATGGATTGGTTTGTCACTGTATCTATGACAACCGTATTTGCAGTTACGTTTTCAAGGAACGTGGTTTCTGGTGGTTGCGTAGAAGGATTGTTCAAATCCCACCGTTTTCTGCGAATTACTCTGATATTCTCTAGTTGACCTATTTCTACCGCCCTACCCGAAGGCAAATCTCTTTGAAATTTGAGTATTTTAGAATTTTCACCCGAAATATTGACTTCTCTCATATTTTCAAGGTTGGATGAAGTGTTTGGTTGATTGAACGATTTCTTGGTTTGGTTATCATTAGCGATTATGACATCGTCATCAGTTATTGTGACGTCATGATCTTCATTGCTTTGGAAAGATCTTTGGTGAGAATTACCCAGTGTGTCATCTTCTCGCTGAGTTGATATAAGAATTCTGCCCTCCGTCAATTTATCAAGAACTCCAACCCCATTGACAAACATTGTCCTGTCCTTCCCCGACCTCAAACGATTCTGAAAATTATTTATCTTAGAAAAGCCCTTGGAAAATTTCGGTCTCTTTAAACCTACTTCAGAAAGTTTCCTTCTGCTATTTGTCACTGTTGGTCTCTCTGGATTCAGTAGTTCTGATCTAGGTTTAGTTTTTCTTTTCCCTTTAACAATCATCAACTTCCGTGATCTATGACTTAAGGAAGTACGGATGGCCCGATTTCTGTTTACGATTTGAATGGACGCACCCGTTGCCCTCCCCTCGCTGTCCTCTTCAGTTTGATGTATCACTAATTTCTCGTCATATTTGATATCAACATTTGGGGATGCGTCATCCTTAGACAGAACCTTATCAGTGCTGACTGTTTGTGGAGGCGTTATCTCACCTATCACATCGTCTGCATCTTTCTCTATCTTCTTTACAACTCCTGCATCACCGTGGTGTGCTTTCTCCGTTCTATTATCCGCTTGACGGTGTAATTGAACCCTACCGTCAAACACCGTATCTTTATCTGTTTTCTTGTCCTCATTTTCAAACAAGTGTTTCACTTTGCGTTTATGATCCATTCGCAGTCTCTCTCCCGCCCACTTTCTCATCAGGTGGCCTTGATCTTGGCTGTTGCTAGGTAACCGTATCGGATAGATAACTTTATTACCGACAGATGGTTCTTCTCCCAGCCTTAATTGGCGGTGGCTGTGGTACAGTGTATTATAAGATTCATTTTTGTTCGATGTATCATTTTCTCTAATTGAGCTTTTTGCTTGTTCAGCTTTTAACGATCTCATCTTTATCCCATGGGATTTATTCGTCCTGTTAATGCTAGCTTCGATAGATTCATCCATTAGTAGTCGAGATGCTACCCGAAATATCTTGGCGTTTGTTTGTCTAAGCTTCTGAAGGGTCGATGGTAGACTTTGTCTAGAGTATAAACGAGATTGAAAACTGGCGTTCGACTTTCTATCATTATTTCCGAACGTTGACGTGTCTGTATTATTATACCCCCCTCGGGTTAATAATGTCTTTCTTCCATAAATACGTCGGAAATATTTGTAATAATTAGCAAAAGGCACATCAGCTTTATCCGAATCTATTATGAGATGTTTGTAAAATGGTAAGAAATTTTGGTTTCCTAATTGAATATCATCAATCGCCAAAAGTGACTTAATTAAACGAAACAGTATGATATCGTTCGTGGAACTGCCCCTAACGCTTGCGGGCTTAGTAGTTTCCTGTGGCCTTTTCAAGGTCTGATTTGCGACCGAGTTGTCTTTCACTTTCACGAGGTTTGCGTTTGTTTCTCCAACGGATGACGTCAGTCCAGACGGTCGGTGTGCTTTTCCAATCGATGACGTCACTTTAGACGGTCGGTGTTCTTGTCCAATTGATGACGTCAGTTCAGATGGTCTGTGAGGGTTTTGTAGTACTTCATCATCAAGCTGTTTCTTAATGTCCATTTTATCTGCTGCATTCCTATATTTCTTTGTCTCTATTCCATCAATTTCTGCTGCCAACATGGCTGGTAAGCTCGTCTGGAAGTACCTGACTTTTAACGTATTGTTACTCTTTAAAGTGATAAGAGTTCGACTGTTTCGGTTTACAAATTCCACTGATGACTTGGAAATGATGGTAGCGTTCACAAACCTCAAAAAGAGTAGAAAATAAGCAATCCATTTAAAATTCACCTCCATGTAGAAAATATTATATTCGCAAATAGTTACGAACCATTTTCTTGAATGTTTTTCTTCCTTCTTCTTATCAATGCGATAATAATATCCAACAGATTACAAATCTTGTTAAGATTAAGTTGAAATCCGTTCTGATCAAAGCTATTTTCCTTTAAAATGCACCAAACAAGATTTGTATCCTTCTTGCTTCTGTGACCGCTAATCCTGCCTCAGCCAGTCAGTACTTTCAAGTAAGCCAATACAATACCGGTAAAATGGCAATTTTTGGCAATTTTTAAAAATATGAAATTTTCAGAAGTCATTCTGACACATAAGATAGTACTTGCGATAATAGCTTGACTATTTTATTGTCAGATCAAGATATATCAACTATGTATATAATCTGTAACGATCTTGATAAGTCCATTTTGTTTTGAAGCAGAATTAGCGATGGATGGATATTAAACTCGTTTCCAGGCTACTTAGATAAGAGCTAATGCCAGCACTATCAAATAACAGCTATAAAACCATATCAAGCCAGTTCATGGTGTGCGATCTTCAAATTAATTGACAAGTAGGCTTTCAAGTTGTCTTCGCTGTGACATCATATCCTAAGTCACCAATCATGGGCAGTAAAGAGGTTGTCTGCAGTAAAATTGCGAGTAATAGCAATTTACCGTTACAAGATCATTTTTCATAAATTGCCGTTTCCGTTCCTATGGTGATATTGACTGTAAGACACACACGTAGTTATATTTCCCATGGACGCTTAATTCTACATTATTAAACTCCATTTCAAAGAAAATCGCTTTTCTATCCAATATTGTCCATCCTCCAGAATGACTAATCCACGAATAATTAAAATCCACTGAAACGACAAAACTATAGCAGACGGCCCGCGCGTATATTATACGCTAGACCACAGAGATCGGAAAAACATAGAACAGCATTCCATGGGAAATATCGCGCGGTATAACTGCGGTTCAAAACTATCAAAATTCGAGATTTGATATACGAATTGCGCGGGCGGACGTGTATAACCGTATCGAATGTCACTTCTTCTGTATTGTAACAAGAGCAACAAAACTGCAGAAAAGAGAGAAACAGATAAGCAGAAAACAGAAACCCTTCTACATCTGACGTGTGTTGATTCAGCTTTTTGGTTCGATCCATGTACATGTGAAATGAATGTTTGTTATCGAAGCCTGGCTAACCAGATTCCATTTCCGTGTTATTAGTATTTTTTCTCTTCTTTGTTGGTTATATTTCAAGTAGTAGCGGGTATCTTGCCTAACTCATGGTCTGTAATTTCGCCTTGTCCTTTCCACAGTAGGTCATTGGATAAAAGACCTTGTAACGGTCGCATCTACCAACGAGCGTACGTGATGAGTTGGGGGCATTTGTCTGAAATGATAATAAAGATAATTATAACATATGTTATGAAGTAAGAACTTCTAGAGTATATGGTAGGAAGGAATATGGACAATTTTTTTCAGTCCAAGGTTGTCAGCTGTGTATAGAGGTGGTTTCAGGAACGAGACGAAACAACGATTGTGTATGAACGGCTGTAATTGTTCACACAAGTCTAAATCTAGACTAATTTCATGTTTTTTGATTTTTTTTTTGGGTGGATGGACTCGGTTGTCTAATGAAGACTCATCAATTCAAAATGTAAATTAGACATCATTAAAACATCATTATTAATTTGGTTACTTTGAGATGGGGGG
>JAAAKB020091931.1:0-13240 GCA_010014835.2 Apostichopus leukothele | reverse complement strand
GATTTTTTTTGCATTTCCAGGTGGCCTCAGATGCAATTTGGTGCAATATAGCACACTTCAACACCCACTCCATTTTGAAAATAATTTTGCATTTTCACCTAGACTTAGATGCAATTTGGTGCTCCAAATGAAATTTTTTCTCAATTGGAAATGAAAAAGGGACTTTCTGACTTGCGAAGCGGGGGGGGGGGGGCGGAATGATACTTCCGCCCCCCATATTTTTCACTGGGGGGCTGGCGCACCCCAGCCCCCCGGTTCCCACGCCCTTGTTTAATATAAAACACACCCGGTTGCTTTTAATTCAGGTAATTTGATGATATGCTCATGATCATATGATCATGAAGCGTGTACATTTATGTGTTTCCAATGTCATAAAATAAAGCAAGGCTTCGTGTATTAAGCTAGCAGTTGATGTAACCACAATTAAAATGAACATTCGTTTTACGGAAGTCAATGCTATACGAAGATACAAACACCGAATATATTGAATGCTTACAATCTGATAAAGAAACGATTACAGTATGCTTTTTATCTTACTTTTTGTTTTACCAAATCTGATTAATTAGACTGGAATTAAGTTTGCTCATATTGGAATTTGCCCTTTGAGCTGTGGCTGTAAAAGATAACTTCAGAGATATGGTAATATTAAGTTTTTGTAAGGTTCATTGTGTCTTTTGGAGTTATTTATGACAATGCAGATATCATATCAGGAACAAAGAACCAAAGAAGAAGTAACCCCATCCAAATATGTTTGGCTAACTTGTTTCTTCTTAACATATTTCAAATATCAACCATGGTTGCTATAAGGTTAGCATGACATATTGGCTGACTCACCATTGCTGTCACGTATTGTAGTATCTCTCTTATGAAACATTGGCAACTTGACACCACAAACTAACTACGAAAATGTTTCTACATATCGATACAAAACGAAGAAGATTGTCGACATTAACAACATTGAACAGTTTCTATAGTCATTTTCCACTTGTATATTGCTGTCAAAGAATGACAGAGAAACGTAAATAAACTTTTATCTGTTAGATGAAATCATCGTTTTAGGGCAAAGTGGTACAAAGATCTCAAACACGGTCGTACGGGTTACTATAGACACGTAGCCCTTCAGTCGGTAGGCTACTACAGACTGCCGCACGGTAGGACACACCTGTTCAACGCAGAACCAGGAACAGAGCATGTCTCGAAAGAAGATCTGTCTCGTTTTCAAGTGTGTGATTACATTAACTTTCTGTGGTCGTGGCTTTACATAAACTGTATAAGTTTGAAAATCGACATATCAGTCAGATGTGTTGTAACACTATATTGGAATCCTGCTTCCAATGGACAAAGATGTTGAAAAGAAAATACACATAAGATGGAGCTGCATGGGGTCGAAACGAAACTTTTCCCTTTTTTTTGGCTACCTAACTAACTCCAGCAGTTGGTTTATGCCAGTCAGGTCACCATATGGAATCAAGGAGATGTAATAACGGTTCTAACAAAAGCTCTTGAATGATACGCATGTACGGAGGTATTGTGCTACAGGCCAATAGAGATACTTTAGATATGGTTACCCATATCATGAGTGATCATTTAGCTAGAAACGATCCAAAGCATTTCATATCAATTACTTTTCCGGTTAATCAGTGTCAGTTGGTATTACTTTAGCTGTCAAATTGACTTGCCATTTCATTGATGTAGTCACATGCTATTACCAATTAACAGTTCAGTAGGGCTTTTGGTGCATTGTTCTTCAAGTGTTTCATGTCCTCTACGAAGTACAAGGGGCCCCGTAGACGAACATGGCTTAGTAATGATTATTTACCAGTTATTGGAAACCTTAAACATTTGTCTGTGTATATTTCATAGTTATAAATGAGTTCCTATGTATTCACTGTTAATCATTAAACAAACGATTTTCATTGTCCTTGTTGACCTTTGCCACCGGTTACTTTTATACGACACGGTACAGTAGGCTGTTAAGTACGGTATGGGAGTATGTACTTCCGTGTTACTTGTACATCTGCCATCATTCAAGATGGATCGAAATCAATTCTTTCGAGGACTTACCTATGTGTTAGGGATATTATTGACTATCGTGATAATAATGATAATAATGATAGCTATTCGTGAGTAACATTTTTACATTCAATAAATTTACTTACCATCTCAATTGTTATATGCAACTTTTAGATGCATGCAAGTCATTAAATAACAAGACCTGTACTTATAAAATTTAAGCACAAACTGTTCCTCCAACTTCTCTTAAACGTGCAATCAAGTCACCGCAACATAAGAGAAAGGTAAACGTCAAATTGCGGTTCTAAAATGGATATCACCTTCATCTGCGAAGTTAGATTTTCTGCGAATCTGCGAATTTAATTTAGATTCCTCAACTACCTTTTACATGGTACTCACAGTCTTCCCGGTTCTAAATATTTAAGTGCCTTTACTGTACATAGACCGATAGTGATTTTCACATTGAAATTTTGTACATAAACAATAACGCAACAAAAATTCAACAGAAAGATTTTGAAGTAGAAATTGGCTGTTTCAGTCTAGTCGAACATACATAAAAATCATTATGAAGTAAGCTTACCATACGAAGCTTTCAATCACATGTTTGTATGCTTGAACCTATTGTAACACCAGGTGGTATTTATATATACTCTTACAGGTTACGTGAATGCCCAGACTTGGGCACCAAATGGTAAGTAGAACAGAATCACTTTTTTGCTGGACATTATTGCATTTCTCCGGAATAAATATAAAGAAAAGTCTATAATTCCCATTGTCATTGCAAAGAAGAGTCGTTTTCCCGTGGAATGCCTTGAAAGTACATTTTCAGTCAAATCCAATCCGAACAGATAATTGCAGATATAACTTCTCTTTCTAGAAATTTCATCTCAAACTGACAAAGCGCATACGATCCTCATTCCAGTTGTTCTGAACAGACGTTTAAGACCATTTGGATAAAATATGTCCATTAATTACTCTCATATTTGATAAACTGAAATGTTATAGGTTAATAAATAATAGAAAACTGATAAGATATTTTAGATGGTCTCTTTTGCAATATTTCACTATATATGATCATAATGAATGTGTTAGGAATACCATTTAGGTAATCGCCAAATTAATATTCTTACTATAATTCATGCTGATAAAGATTTTCGTGGGAAAATATTCCTGATTTCACTGTTGTTTCTTTGTAACTAATAACTCCGTAATAACTAATATTATATTACATAATTATTGTATTATATTATGAAGAATTTATAAAGACAGTATGACTATTAAACGACGAAATGACATTACTTGTTCTTTTCTGAACATTTCAGATGGTGTAAACATTAGTTCTCCTTACAACTTTACGTCACAAAACTTTAGCAACGGACAATACCCAAACGATCTCTATGAAGAGTTTATTTTCTCAGCGCCAGAAGGATTGCATCTCCTGCTTAACATTATTTATGTTAAGACTGAATACTCACATGACTATTTAACAATTGGTAACGGTAATATCGTAGACGAAGGAACTCTTTTGTCGTATTCTGGGGGACCTGCTATTAACGAGTTACGAGTTTTATCAAATGGTACCAACTTGTGGGTTACATTCACTACTGATGGAAGCGTCACCGAAGACGGATTTTATGGCATTGTTGAACCTGTAAATTTGACATCTGATGGTACAGTTTCTCTGTAATTTTTTAAAAGTAATATCTAACTAATATTTATAAATTATATATCGACTTATAAGTTATATAAGTTATATCGACTAAACCAAGCTACAAATGTATAACATATGCTCCACGGTTAGACCATCAACCTGGTTATGTCAACATGATGTTGATGGAAGACTGTTCAAACTTTTATGAATTTTGCCGAAGCTAAATATGTTAAATGATTGACAATACACATGTAAATAATTTGCGTTTCATTCGTTCTAACATCTGTGAATGTTTTCAACAATCATATAAAGTAATTTATCAAACATGTAGTCGAATGATTAAGCGGTAAACTACAGGTAGTTGGCCCTCATGAAAACAACCAAATGTTGTTACTACTACTGTTTATAACGATATATGTGTCTGTCACACGAGGGATTTGTCCCATAACAACTCCCTGGTCATATATACAAAGAAGGTTAACAAACGAGAATTGCGTTAGAACCATCTCAACACAATATTCTTAGAGAATTAAGTCAAACTAGCGCACACTGATGTTGTAAGAAACTCTTATCATTGATGCTTGCATTTGTTGGTGGAATTATATAACATTTTACACACATTCCGAATACTTTTACCTTATTACTTTTCAGAATTTGACTGTGGGAAGGAGTTTAACTGCCAAAATGGTGCATGTGTACCACAAGGTCCAAACTGTGACGAGGAAACAGTCTGCGCAAACAGTCAAGACATGAACCGGAATTTCACTTTTACTGGTAAGTAACTGAACATTGTATTTAATTTTGTTATTATTTAGTATATATCCTATATCTCCAAGTATACATAGATACAGTATATGACGTTGACACCCAAGTGTGAATGAACCGGGGTCCGGGCTACTGGGGAGCGCCTATGACAAGTACCGAAAAAATAACATCCCATTCACTGAATACGGCCGACGGAGAGTTTATTATTGATATTTAACATGCAACATGTGGTTTTCCTAAAATACTGTTCAACAAGAACTATATCCATTGGTAACTCAAGCAAAATTCTTTCCTCACAGGAGAAATCACGAGAGAGCCATATCCGGGGGTGTAAGAGGTGCCAAATATATTTAGAAAAAGGCTTACCCAAGCTTAAACCATGGTTGGGTTTGGATAAATGTGGAATATTCTATGCGGGCACATTTCGTTTGCTTAACCGGGACTATGCCGCTGGCAAAACCTCAAAAAAATAGATGGATTTGCTCGTATGTTTACTTTAGTCATTTTCTTCGCCACTTCGGGGGTATAAGTAATACTAGATGGGGTATTATATAGGGTTAGTGCTTGTTGCAATGGATCGTTAATACGGCACTTAATCAGTCGATTGATGAAGGCATTTCTCTTGCATAAACATATACAAAATGTATCCTTTGCTAAATGGTGCCTGGGCAGGGGATGTTATGCCTGCGTGATTCATAACGCCATGGGCTCCTAGGTCAAGTACCAAAAAAGAAAGCAACATTTGGGCCTTGTATACAGAATATATGACAATACACGCAACCATTTAAGCCAATGTTAGATATTATATTCTTCAAATTCGAATGCTAGAAAGAGCATGCACACACACACACATATAACATTTTAACTCTTCGAATATCCTGGTACGAAACATATTTCTGGTAAAGTTGAAGTTGTAATTAGACGATTGCATTCTTGAATTGTGCATCATAACTTGATAGCAACGCAGATGATTTGACCAGATGCATGATCTTTAGTATTTAGTATGGGAAACGGTGTTGTTGTTTTTTGGGGGGTGGGGGTTGAGGGGGGGGGGTAGGTTCAGTAACTAAATATCTAAACCACCGGTGATGATATGTGATGAAATCAGAGTGGCGGATTCTTGAACATTGTAAGATCACTGCTCACTGCTAGAGACTGATGTACCGAGTGGAAATTAAAGAATTTCAAATAATATACGTGCAGCTTCATTATTCGTTGTAGCAAAATAGTACAGTCCAAAGACGTGGCTAAGGGAGTGTTTTCATTTTCGGTGCGTTGAAAAACGGCCTTTGGTTGGAGGCATCACGACGGGCTTCACATCCGTTAAGTAAATATATGATCATCGAGAATCCGTTTGAAATGGGAGTAAATTAGAGAGAGATATTAAACTTTGTTTGACCGTGTTCAGACTTTCCAAAATCTGACAAAATACAGACAAAATAGTCGAAAAAGTGTTTTTCCTTAAGAGAATAGCACTAAACTTATTAGCACACTAACAAGAACACGCTACAGTCACTGAACCATTATCATATACAACATACAGACATTCAATCACACGAAGAGAACATACGATAAAAAATACGATAGAATAATATAGAATAATTTAAGCAGTCGAGTTTAATGTTAAGTGTTTCAAGTACTGATTTTTGCATGAAATGTCCACATTGTGATTTCGTTTGAAATATTATTTTAATATTTCATATTATAACTCGTATACCTTAAGGTTTCTGTGTATAGCACATTGCTAATTGTTCTAGAGATTTGGCACAATTTAAGGCTAGTTTGGAATAATCCCACAGGTTTCTGCTTTAAATGGTTTCATTGGAAATAATTTCAGATATTTCATACATTAAAAAAATGATAATTGAAGATCATGCCCTTTGCTTTCAGATGTTTCTTACGTCAACTCGTCTCGTCACAACATTTCTTACAATGGAGAATATCCATGTAGGTTAACTCACACGGAGATTTTCATTGCACCCGGGGAACTCAATCTTCTACTTACTATCGTACTTATGGAGATTGATATGGGAGACTACTTCATAGTTGGCAACGGAAATGTCTCAAACGAAAGGAACATTGTTGAATATACAGATTCTTATATAGTACATGATGAAGAAATACAAGTTTTGTCAGAAGGAAACAGGATGTGGCTGACCTTAACATCAGATGGATATTCAAATTATGGAAATTTGATCGGTTTTATCGAAGCGGTAAATATGACGATCGACGGTAAGTTGTTTTAAACTAATGTTGGACATTGTTTGGATTTTCCTTAAGAAATGGATAAAACATTGAATAAAAAAAAGATTACACTAACTGTCTTTTGTGTCAGTAACATAAGTCATCACTTTATGACTTTTCGGACGACAGTTTAATGATGAATTGGATTACTAAGCAACACACTAAATACATAGTGTTGAACCATACTTCGTTGTAGGGAATGGCTTCGTTTTTAGTGCATGCGGAACTTGGTAAAAGGAGGTTCAGCGCATTTACCGTAAGTTTCATGAGACTTTGTGTTGCTTGATTTGCATTGCATCTCGGAATTTGTCCGTCCGTCTGTCCGTCCAAACCAATAAACCCTTGAGAATTTGAAAGACTAAAAAAACACACACATAAAGGTAACTGGTGTAATTAAAAGAACGTAATCTAGTCCTTCTCGAGATAAGTCCTGAATGAAGGTAAAGCATACTTGGCATAACAGTTGCGTTTCCACGGTGAGTAAGAAAAACACTTGACGTTTTGTCCCGTACAAACTTTACTACGTAAAGGGATACTTACAACTGTTTGGTGTTGTAAGTATACTTGGAGAAGTTAGAGAAATTAAAACAACTGACCAGCTTTGTAGAAAGAGAATATTCAACAATAGGTAAACATATTTAAAGAAACAGGATCGTCAAGTGTAAGTTAATTTCAAGGAAGAAAATCAGCGACTTGTGTTTTCCGGAGGTGCGGAAAACTTGATTTGCCTGACCACTCTCTTTTCACGAATCAACTGGATATTGTGATTGGTTATTATGATTGTCTCAGACCAGACAGTGAATCAATGAGAGAAATGTATCTAAGTTTAATATGACTTAAAATAACTGTGGTAAAATACTCTTGGACTTTTAAATATGTTTGGTAATATGATTATAACATAACGATTTCATTAGATTTGAGAAGCCATAATAATATCTAAACATGTTGGTTTTATTACCCTATATGCACTGACGTACCATTCAAAGTGATTTGGAGATAAGTAGTCGTGGCAGAATAGCCAATAACAACATGCTTGGTTTTTTTCAATGTTCACATGTAGCTTGTTCGGTGCAAGCCGATCGTACTAATTATTTAATTCATTAGTGACAGTGAGTTTCAAATATCAACAGTATACTATGTGGAAGCATTGTTAGTGTTTTCAGCAAAAGGAATGACCGATCTTTTGTTAAAAGCATTTCAAATATCACTCACGTATATAATGAATAAAAGTGGTCCCAAAATTGAACCCTCCTTTTGTCTACTGTCTGAATCAGAGCAAGCAGTGTGAACTTGTCGACCGTGTCAAATACCAGTCTGAAAAGAAATGGCATTTTATTTATTAAAACATATATTTAGATGTTTAAACGCTCTTCTTTGTAGGATTTTAGAAGCAATGTAAAATAGAATTAGGACGATAATTGTTTAATATAGATATGAATCACCGATCTTATAAAAAATGATATAGGCCTAATTGCAGGATAGGACGGGATTTAATGTGTTATGAATATTCAGCAGTAGTTTCGCATGTTTTTGTGACCAAATCGTGTAACGATTCTTTGTACTAGATTGTAGCCGTGCATACGCGATACATACATTATGCAGTAGTCTTGTACAAAGGTGATACTCTTCACGGATTTCAATATTCGGAATTGATTGCAAACAAGTGTGTATAAAGATGCTAGAGATACAACGTTACCTGTCTTATGTGCAGTCAGTGGTAGGTGTCATTAACTTTACAGTTGTTGTGGGCTGTTTAGATTACCGGTAGCACAATATAAGGCCTACTGCTAACCCGTAAGCTCTTTACAGAGAAGTTCGAAGTTAAGTTCTGCTAAGCATGGTATCTAAGAGAACAAAAGTGAACATTATCATCGATGACATTATCATAAGAAAATGCATGTTAAGTTCAAGCATTTCATGTTTGAGATATATATAATCCGCCAAATATCAGTTTCAGGTTCGTCTACGTTGACACTGTGCTAATACCACTCACTGTTGACACAAAACAAACAAACTAAAAAAAGCTACATCGCCTGTTATTCTGAACAAAAACTTAATACAATTTCGTAGGTGTACTGTTGTAACGAAAGCTTCCTTTGAGTTTCCTTTATTTTCGGCAAATTATCTTTTCATCAGAGCTCGATTGTGGTGACGGTTTTGATTGTCAGAATGGAGCTTGTATACCACAGCGGGATTTTTGTGACAATGAACAAAACTGTGCTAATGGTGCTGATCTCACTGGAATTTACAAGTTGGGTAAGTGTTTGTGTGGATTCATACCTAATACACATACGATACGGTGATCAGCAGAATAAAAGTTGTCAACGTGTAGAATATATGAGTTTGTTTAGGATTAGATGGTCGAGTGGATGTTATCACAGAAATGCATGTCATATAGCCTCCCTTTGTTATACAGTTATATTAGTACAAACGGCAGATGCGATTTTGAATGCAGATACCATAAAACCCAGCATGAAAATACTTTTTTAGTGAATCGCTGGTTGAAGATCAAGATGCCATAGACACGGGGAGCCAAGACATTTTATGTGAAAACAAAATGAGTATCGTGTGTTATTAGTAGGTGGTATTAATGTACATCAACTTAACGCAAGGGAAGGGAAATGTGTGATAGAGTTCATTATCAACATTCTCTTGGTAGCTATAAAAATATAAAAAAGACTACGTTCTCCTTATGTCTTTTCATTTTAATAACCACTTCTCCAGTAAAGAGTAATTTGATATGGAATATTGTATCTTGGCTTGTGACTTATCAATCAATTCTGATCGAACACATAATATTAGATGGAATGGAAAGATTGAAGAAGCTGGGGGGGGGGGGTGTCTATATGACACAACCTCGTGATATTTTTGCTAATGCTGAAGCTTATCAATAGAGGTTATGGGGGTGCGAAAAACCGACTGCTTTGTTACAATAATGCTTCATCACATCAATCGAATTCAGGAAGCTAGGAACGTCATTAACACTTATATTTTAGAATCTTTACTTGGTAGCACCCAATCAATCAAAGAGAAGTTGCAAGACTATGGTTCGATGTATAGAAGTGTAGATACAGACGAAATACAAGTATTATGTATATCAAAATAATGACTTTTGCATGGCATATCAATCTTCTTAATTTATTCAGTTTGAAGTATTTTAATCCACTACTCATACAACTATGGTTTGCGGGAATATGACAAATTATTGTAATTTTAGGTTTGCATAGTCTACTGGTATATGGTATAATCACATTGACTTATGTATCAGATCGCTTAAGGTGGGTAGTTTGAAATATTTCATTCCAATGAAATAATGAAAAACCATTCATTCTACTTTCAGATGTTGTTTACGTCAACTCGATTCGTCACAACATTTCTTACAATAAAGAATATCCATGTTGGTTAACTCAAACGGAGATTTTTATTGCACCCGGGAAACTAAATCTTTTACTTACTATCGTACATATGGAGATTGATTGGGGAGACTACTTGATAGTTGGCAACGGAAATATCTCAAACGAAAGGAACATTGTTGAATATACATATTCTAATATAGTACATGATGAAGAAATACAAGTTTTGTCAGAAGGAAACATGTTGTGGCTGAACTTAACATCATATGGATATTCATATCATGGGAATTTGATCGGTTTTATCGAAGCAGTAAATATGACGGTCGACGGTAAGTTGTTTTGAACTGATGTGGAATATTGTTCAGGTTTTCTTTAGGAAATGGATAAAACATTGAAGAAAAAAAAGATTACTGTAATTGTCTCTTGTGTCAGTAACATGAGTCATCACTTTATGACGTTTCGGACGACAGTTTAATGATGAATTGGATTACTAAGCAACACACTGAATGTACAGTGTTGAACCACACTTCGTTGTAGGGAATGGCTTCGTTTTTAGTGCTTGCGGAAGTTGGTTAAAGGATGTTCAGTGCATTACCGTAAGTTTTATGAGACTTGGTGTTATTTGACTTTCGTTGCATCTCGGAATTTGTTCAATTTGAATCCGTCCATACGTCCATCCGTCCATCCGTCCGAACATAAAAACCTTGATAATTTGAAAGACTAAAAAACACAAAAACATAAAGGTAACGGGTGTGATTAATAGAACGTAATCTAGTCCTTTTTGAGATACGTCCTGAATAAAGGTAAAGTCTACTTGGCATAACAGTAGCGTGTTCCACAGTGAGTAAGAACAACACTTGACTTTTTGTCCTACGAACGTTACGACGTAAAGGGATACTTGAAACTACTGTAAATCAACTGACCAGCTTTGCAAAAAGAATATCAACAAAAGGTAAACATATTTAAAGAAATAAGTTCATCCAGTGTAAGTATGTTTCAGGGAAGAAAATCAGCGACTTGTGTTTTCCGGATGTGCGGAAAATTTGATTTGCCTGACCACTCTCTTTTCATGAATCAACTGGATATTATGATTGGTTATTATGATTGTCTCAGACCAGACAGTGGATCAATGAGAGATATATATCTAAGTTTAATCAGACTAAAAATAACTGAGGTCAAATACCACTGGACTTTTAAATATGTTTGGTAATATGATAACATGATCATTCCATCATATTTGAGAAGCCATAATATTATGTAAACATGTTGGTACTATGACCATACATGCACTGGCAAATCATTCATTGTGATTTGGAGAATAATAGTCGTGGAAGAACAGCCAATAACAACATGCTTGTTATTTTCAATATTCACAGATAGCTTGTTCGATGCAAACCGATCGTACAAATTATTTAATTCATTAGTGACAGTGAGTTTAAAATATCATCAGTATACTATGTGGAGGCATTGTTAGTGTTGTCAGCGAAAGGAACGACCGACCTTTTTTAATATCATTACAAATATCACTCACGTATATAATGAATAAAAGTGGTCCCAAAAGTGAACCCTCTTTTTGTCTAATGTCTGAATCAGAGCAAACCGCGTGAACTCGTAAACCGTGCTGAATACCAGTGACAAGTAATGGCATTGTATTTATTCAGAAATATATCTAGGCTGTCAAACGCTATATTCTTTGCAGGATTTTAGAGGCAATGTAAAATAGAACAGGCGATAATTAATTAATACAGATATGAATCACCAATCTTAAAAAAAATGGTATAGTCCTAATAGTTGGATAGTACGGGATTTAAGGTGTTATGAATATTCAGCAGTAGTATCGCATGTTTTGTGACCTGATCGTGTAACGATGCTTTGTAAATTGTAGCCGTGCATACGCGATTCATACATTATGCATGCAGTAGTCATGTCTCACGGTGATACTTTACACGGATTTCAATATTCGGAATGGATGGCAAACAAGTGTGTATAAAGGTGCTAGGGACACAACGTTACCTCTGATGTGCATTCAGTGGTAGTCTTGTCCCAACTTTACAGTTGTTT
Source organism: Apostichopus leukothele (assembly GCA_010014835.2). Lineage (NCBI taxonomy): Eukaryota > Metazoa > Echinodermata > Holothuroidea > Aspidochirotida > Stichopodidae > Apostichopus > Apostichopus leukothele. Next base: position 1,153 of record JAAAKB020091931.1, on the reverse strand, counting down.
TGGGCTGTTTATATTACCGATAGCATAATATATGGCCTACTGCTAATCCATAGAGTCTTTTATAGAGAAGTTCGAAGTAACGTTCTGCAAAGTATGGTAGCTTAGAGAACAAAAGTGAACATTATCATCGATGACATTATCATAAAAAGAATGAATGTTAAATTCAAGCATTTCATATTTTATATATATAAATATATACAATCCGCAAAATATCAGTTATGTACTACGTAATTGACACTATGCTAATACCACTCAAGGTTGAAAAAAAAACCAAGCTACGTCGCCGGTTATTCTGAACAAAAACTTAATACAATTTCGTTAATAAGGTGTACTGCAGAAACGCATGCTTCCTTCGAGTTTTTCTCTATTTTTTGCAAATGATCTTTTCGTCAGAGCTCGATTGTGGTGACGGTTTTGATTGTCAGAATGGAGCTTGTATACCACAGCGGGATTTGTGTGACAATGAACAAAACTGTGCTAATGGTGCTGATGTCACTGGTATTCACAAGTTGGGTAAGTGTCTGTGTGGATTCATGCCTAATACATATAAGATACTGTGTGCAGCAGAATAAAAAATTGTCAACGTGTAGAACATATGAGTTTGTTTAGAAGTAGATAGTGGAGGGGATGTTATCACAGAAAGGCATGTCATAGCCTTCCTTTGTTATACAGTTATATTAGTACAAACGGCAGGTGCGATTTATTATGCAGATACCATAAAACCCAGCATGAAAATACTTCTTTGTTGAATCGATGGTTAAAGATCAAGATGCCATAGACACGGGGAGCCAAGACATTTTAGTTGATAACAAAATGAGTATCGTGTGTTCTTAGTAGGTGGTATTAATGTACGTCAACTCAACGCAAGGGAGGGAAAATGAGTGGTAGAGTTCATTATTAATATTCTCTTGGTAGCTATAAAAATATTTTAAAAAACACGTAAGCGTTATGTCTTTTCATTTTAATAACCACTTGTCCAGTAAAGAGTAATTTGATATGGAATATTGTATCTTGGCTTGTGACTTATCAATCAATTCTGATCGAACACATTATGTTAGATGGAATGGAAATATTAAAGAAGCGGACGGGGGGGGGGGGGGATCTATCATACAACCTCGTGATATTTTTGATAATGCTTAAGCTTATCAACATA
>JAAAKB020091820.1:0-13242 GCA_010014835.2 Apostichopus leukothele | reverse complement strand
GCCTCTCCTTTGGAACAATGATCTTTAATACACTGACAAAGTGAAGTTGGGCACTTTTCATACTAAACAATGACTGTACCTCACTGGGAGAAACCCTAATTCAATATGATATAGGTGGGTGTGTAGGTGGGCCCATCCAGGTAACCCCATCTGGGGCACTCTGAATGTGTCTGTAATCTGACTTGGGTTGGGTGTATACGTGGGCCCCTTCATTCCACCCACCCACTCCAACGAATCCATTACTCGATGGGATCCAGTTCCTCACCTGACCCACTTAGTACATGCCGTTAACATATGACTTGAAATGGTGTTAAGACAGGTCCCCCCTCAATACCACTCTACTCATCAATTCTTCAGTCTGATAAACTGATAAGACGGTCATATCAAATAATTCTCTCCCCCTTTACCACAGGGTTGCTGACCAGATTTAATCTCAGGGCCAATATTTTCCACACCAAAAATTACTATGTGCCAACATAGTTCATGGTCGACCATTAGAGAGGTGTCTTAAAATTTGGTAGGAATACACACACATTAAAGATCTGTGTACATGGGCCTTACTGGTCAGTAAATGTTAGATCTTGTACACACAATCTATAAAGAGTGAGTAAACAGTGTAACTGTATAAACCACACTGAAGATTCACTGGCCACGTTATTAAATGTACCGATGGATGGAAAGTTGGCCACACCTGTTCTGCATATGTTTGTGCATACTGTTCTGTGTAGTTTCTGTAAATATTTTCATTACATATACGATGTTAAATGACATATGAGGTACTTGTGAAAGTTGAAAAGATAAAAACCCCGAGAAAACAATGAATAATTTAGGAGTTAAACTAATCTTGATGTTAAGTTTATATCCATTCTTGGTCCAACGAGATTCATCTTCTACCCTTAAGGCAGAACGGGCAGACTGGTGTCAAGTCTTGGAAAGGGTGCGATGCTAAGTCTGGGGCTCTTAGGGTCTCCACTGTGAGGTACCAAAGTCAGGGAAAAAGATTTCCTCTTGATTGCAATAGGTGTTAGTTTTGTTTCAAGACCCCAGCATCGCCGTGTGGAGCAATATGCCGGTACCCATTTTATATTCCGCCCGCCCATGCTTGCATTGTTTATACGTTACAACGTTTTATGTTGTAAAGCAAATCTGTGGTCTTAATATATTTGACAATAGTTCCTACTTATCTGTTAAGGAAATTTTGAGTTTTATGATGTTTAAACAGAGAATGAGAATGCAATCTTTGTCAGAAACCTCTTTGAAAGCTATGAATAAACATAAGGTTAAAAAAACAATTCTCACAATAATCTTTAAAAAAAAAAACCCAGCAAGGTCAAGTACTAAATGAACAACTGAAACTGACTGGGAAATTAAAACTCAAACTTAAACACAAATTAAAAACAGAAATATTAATTTCTTTGCTCTTTGTCAATTTTAAAAGTAGACAACTTCTTAAAAGAGATCATTATCTCAAGTTCAGGGATTTGTCCTAATCTACAAATGAAATATAGCATGTGCCTTGGAAAAATGTTCATTAAAAAAAAAAAAAAAAAAAAAAAGCTTCCTTATGTTTTTCTTATTTTAATTTTAGTCAGGACACCCACATAAGGAATCACATGATTAAGACACCCATATAAGGAATCACATGATTAAGACGCCCATATAAGGAATCACATGATAAAGACACCCATATAAGGAATCACATGATAAAGAAACCCACATAAGGAATCACATGATTAAGACACCCACATAAGGAATCACACAATAAAGACACCCACATAAGGTATCACATGATTAAGACACCCACTTAAGGAATCACATTATTAAGACACCCACTTAAGGAATCACATGATTCAGACACCCCCACATAAGGAATCACACGATTAAGACACCCACATAAGGAATCACACAATTAAGACACCCACATAAGGAATCATATGATTAAGACACCCACATAAGGAATCACATGATTAAGAGCCCACATAGGGAATCACTTGATTCAGTTTTGTCCCCTACCAGCCTCACTTACAAGGTGTGGTGCCAAAGGTGCAGCAATGTTTCCTTCTAGGAGCATAGCTATACCAGTGTTAAGCTTTTTCTTCACATGTTTGCAAATTTTGTTGCAGCAATAGTTTCTGAATAAACCCCCCCCCACCCCCCAACAAAGAAAAGCTTTTGAAAGGAGGAATTGTTTCATGAATAATATTCTGTAAATTCATAACTCCTGGCTATGAATAAACAACTTTGTGGTTTAACTTGCATGTATATGAAAAACAAAAAAGGGCCTGGTTTTGTTTTTTACTTAATAGCTACCAAATTCCATATTCATGAAATGTTGGATAAATAAACTTACCATAGCAACTGCACTAAGTTGCTGGAAAGATTTATCAATTTTATATACATGGTGTCAAAGTACCTGGAAATTTGGCAATGCTACAATTGATCCTAACAAGCCTAGCCTCAGGTTTCACCTACAAATCACCTATCCTACTCTGCTACGGTCTTCATGAATTGATCACATGGGTGTCTGTGTCTCTTTGCTGTCCATGGCTATGTTGTCATAAGCTACGTTGATGTTGTCATAAGCTACGTTGATTTCCATGTTATCCTTCGGCGTGTTCAGGGGCTCGTACCCGGCTTCAATACGGTGTTCGTCTAATGCAGGGCCCCACTCTCTTGCGGGTGTGGTGGCAGCCTTCCATCTCTGGATGGTGAAAACGAATTATATGGTCAGTAAATGGACATGAAGGGAGTGGGGGGGGAGGGGAGTATAAGAGAGGGCACGAGGATAGGAGTAGGATGGACAGTGGGGGGGGGGAGAGTTTCATTTGACAAATTAAAAAAATGATAAAAAAAAGATCAATAAATGTCACACATTTCAGCAAGTTAGAATTGAAAAAGCTATTTTAACAAATTTTTCCCTTCTTGTTTTACAAAATTTGAGTGGAACCTTACTGAACATTAAAACACTACAAATTGGGTTGAACCGTTTTCTCTTTGCGGCTGCACAGAATGGATTGGGACTGACTTACAACAGAATGACCTTTGATCTATCAAAAGATTGCGGGCTATTTCAAAGGTCGTCACATGGTTGCTGTGCAAAGAAATCATATCGCAGTACAATCAAGATATCGTTTGTTATTATTTTTATCGATAGTAGTTGAAAAGGCAAGACAAAAGGAAGCTATTGTTTATTCAGTGAATTGGGATCTTGATATATAGATCTATTTCGGGGGTCTTTGGATGTAAATACAAATGTACAGCTGTTAACAGTAAGATTTGCTTTAAAGATTTGGTTTTGTAAAGAAAGTTTATCTGAAAATATAGGGTTTTTTCTGCTTCCCAGCGATGGGGGGGGGGGGGGGGGGGGGGTGTGGTTGTTCATCAGGAGACAGTTGGTAATGGAATAAATTTCATGCTTGTTTGTATCAGGAGGCTTGTTGAGGTTTTTTTTCTTTTTCTTTAACAGACCATGGTTGTTCCGGAGGAGATTGAGGGTAAATCTGAAGATAATCCCCAGTTATCCAGGGGTGCTACACCTGCCTCTGATCAGTCCACCAGTACCAGAAGGGGAGGTGCCCAGGCACCATCAATCGCTGAACAGCAAAAGGTATAACTTTAACTCATCTATGACCCCTCCTCCACCCACCTCTTCACCCCTACAGTCTTCATCCCACCCACTCATACTTGCTTCCATAGACTGTGGTTCTGATATTCCAACGGTAGGAATACAAAGCAATGTCGTCGATAAAGCAATAGAGATTTATGTTTTGTGTGCTCCTACAGTTGATGCTGTGAGCGATCTTGACATATCAGTGGCATGTGAGTTTAACGGTTGTGAGGTACCATGTTGGGTAGTTCTTTGAAGATATAAAAATGAACACATATATTGGTGTCTAGGATTTTGAAGGCCTATGGAAAACAGACATGTCATCGAATGTAAAGGGAATCATTATTCATTTTTTGGTTATCTGTTATTATCCTTTTTGAAACAGGAAATATGTAGTCATGTAGAAGGAAAGATGAATCAGTTTTTACCTCATTTTATTCTCTAACAAGTTGGCCAATCTACTCATCTTCTTCAAAAAGTAAACAGGCCAGCATTTAGGTTATCATGTAAACAATAGTTTGGTTATGAGATGTATAACATTTTAATAAATTGAATGCCTTAAAACACAGTTAGAAACTCATGTTGTTTGGTTATGAGATGTATGACATTTTAATAAATTGAATGCCTTTAAAACACAGGAAACTCATTTTGTTTGGTTATGAGATGTTTAATATTTTAATAAATTTAATGCCTTAAAACACAGTTAGAAACTCATGTTGTTGGGAATAGTAATAATCAACAAAATAAGCCCAACTGTTAACTTATTTTTCTTTATAATCTTCAGCTTACATGATTACTAGTGAACACATGCTAAAAACTTCATATTCGTGAAAATTTAATATCAACCTCAATGATTCCACCCAAACAACAGGTCATCGTTGACATGCGTGAATTTCGAAGCGAGCTTCCTTCGTTGATTCACAAGAGAGGTATCGACATAGAGCCAGTGACATTAGAGGTCGGCGATTACATCATCACGCCAGAGATCTGTGTGGAACGCAAGAGCATCAGCGATCTGATTGGTTCGTTGGGTAACGGTAGACTCTACAATCAAGCCCTCGCCATGACGAGGTTTTACAAGAAACCCGTCCTCTTGATTGAGTTTGATCCCACCAAATCCTTCGCTTTACAGGTGAGCTTTCGAAAGAAATTACTACAAAAATTGTAAACCTAATCATGTCATTATTTAGCATTTCAATGATTTTATTTCTTCTCTCTTTTAGATTTATATTTATTCAGGTTTTAGCTTTCATATCTATTATGTCTGTTTTTATAGATTTGACTTTATAGGTAGATATACTTTAATATCTACAAGAATGGTATTGTTTTATAAGGTCACAAGAGGTCATAACCTGAAAACCTGTCAACATGGTAACTAGAATGAAAACAGTGAACTTGGGTGAACATTTATTCTTGCTATGTTGATCTACCTTAGTGAGTAAAATAATTACAGTTGTCTGTGGAGGTCAAAGGTTATTCTGATGTCAACTGAGGTCAAAAGCTGAAAATGTTGTGTTACGTGGTAAGGGTTTTTAGCTTAACTTCTTGTAAAAACTTGGTATGTAGATCCACCTTGGTGAATACAAGAACTTTATCCTTTTTTTTGTGGGGTCAAATGTTAATTGAGGTCAACTTAAGTCAAAGTGCAGAAATGTGACAGCTCCAAAAGTGAAAGTGTGGTCAAACTTGATCTTTTGGTCCACATAAGTGGAAGTACCTTGGTAGTCACTTGGCTCACAAGAGTGTGAGAACTAGTTACCAGAATTCAACAATGGTCAAAACATGGAAGTCTTCTCTACAATTATATATTTGCATTCATATTGCATACATATTGCATGTTACATATACATATTGCATACATATTGCAATTACATATTGCATTACATTATTGCATTCTCTGCATTACATATTCTCTTATGAACTTGAACAATGTGTCACCAAGATTGTTGGCCTTTCTGATCTTCTGTTGGCTTTCATTTTTCATGCTGTTTTTCTTTTTTTTCGTTCAGTCAAAAGCATCTCTCAGTAGGGAGATATCATTCCAGAACCTTTCATCCAAGCTGGCCCTGCTAACGATTCATTTTCCAAAGTTAAGAATCCTCTGGTGTCCAAGTCCACACGCTACCGCTGAACTCTTTGAAGAACTAAAAGTAAGCTTTCCATCTGGCTATAGTGTTAGTTATGTGTCATGAATTATCAGAATTCAATTCATATAACAGCCTTTAAAAGCATCAAGTTCAATTGGTCAGTTTTGTGGACATTGTGTTCCATGAAGTGTAAGGTTGGTAGTTAACTGACGTACAGCTAGAGTTTTGGATGTGACATACCATAGTAATAATGCAGTGACAGGCCTGTTAAGCTTACTGCTACCACTGCTTGGTTTAGTTTGTTTCGGTCTGTATTGCTCACCATTTACATGTTTAGGTCTGACGAGAGATGCAATGTGTACTTCTAGGGGACTTCGATGCCCCACCCCAGAATGAAAACTTGGGGCTTAACCCCACCACCCCCATACCCTGGTACCCACCAACAGACAGACTAATACAAAACATCCTAGTGAAGGCCTACAGTACATAAACCTATAACATGCATATGCATTACAACCTCAACTGTTGAAAATTCTTTGAAATTTTTTCAAAAGTTGCAAAGTGTAGCATGTTTTGCATCTTAGCAACCTCGATTATACCCAAAGTTCTCAAAGGGAGGAGATAGAATGTCTCTCCCTGGACAGCATTATCACATAACAACTAAGCCCCACCCCGTCCCCCCGTCCCCCTCCATAACCAAAAAGGTGTTTGCATCCGGTGGGTCACTTTGCCATAATGTTACACACACAATAATTGCCGAGACATGACTCTCGTTCCTCAAATCTATAATTACTGCTGGCACGACGTCATGTTTATAACAACATCGTATTCTAGACCAGTTGATGTTTACTGCTACAAAATGTTAACCATACTTGCCCCGGCCATTATATCCGTAATCTTTAAATCCCGATAGCGATGTGGTAGTTTATATGATCTTCTCTGTAAATGTCCTAACTGTTCTCACATCACCACACAAATTTGCCCATCTTCCAGAAAAACAGAGCTCAACCTGATGGAGCAACTGCGGCATCCGTTACGCTGGAGGAGAACGCTATTGACTCATCCACATCTGCGGTTGGTAGATACAACCATGGTCCATATGACATGCTACTCAAATTGCCTGGTGTTAACTCTAAAAATTGCTGGTAAGAACCAAACAACCATCTTCTTTATCAACCATTTTTTTTTTTTTTTTTTTTTTTTTTTTTTTTTTTAAGAGCTACTTGAAGATATCAAAACCATCACCTTTTGTTTTATGGAATTGGTCCCACTAACTTGAAAGAATAGTGGATAGAATTTTTTTTATTTTCAACCAATGGAAGATGAACAAAATACTAGGCTTTCTGGTCAAATTGTGAGCAATTCCGACATTGCACTCTCCAGATATTCGGCAGTTGATATTGTCACTGTTTCTAACGTTAGTGTGAACTTGAAGCAAACAGGTGTGATGTCATAGTTGATCATTGAGAGCAACACGTTGTTTCGTTTTTCCTTTATTTTTTCACTTTTATCCTTTTGACCTTGGATTGGACAAGGTTTCAAGTTTGCTGTAGGGCATGTCGGTTATCAATTAATCCCCAATTACTGTAGTGGATTAATGTGTCAATAGATCTGGATTTTGCAAAAGGCAATTGGAAGTAGATTTTAAGCAAAAACATAATCAAACTTGCAGTTGTGGATCTATGACATCACACCTGTTTTGCTTCAAATTAAAATCTGGTAGAACACATATCTACTTTAACTGTTGTTGTCAAATGTCTCGAAAGCCATACATAGGGAAGAATACAAACTGCTCACGGTTGCCTAGAATATGTTCATATATGTTCAAATCTAACTAGGTCACTCTATTCACTTACTACTCGAATCAGAGAGTTACCTACAACTTGAACAGTGCGATTCTTTTTCTGATATTAACTGGAAAAAACCAACAGTATTGTTCTTAAAGTTTTTCCTTAGTACATATATATATTTATATTTGTTATATTAATATTCAAGCTGCGTCCATTTTATTTTTCGTATTCATATTTTAAGGGGTTTTGTCATCTTGTTACTTAAAATTACTTAAAACTCACTTTTTCTTTTTAGGAATTTCATGTAAATCTATATTGTTTTTAAAATGATTTCTTCGTATATATATATTTTTTATATTAATATTTAAGCTGCGTCAAGTTTTATTTTTTCATATTCATATTTTAAGGGGTTTTGTCATTTTGTTGTCATTGTAAAGCGTTCTTGAACATGCTTAAGCATGAAAAGAGCGCTATATAAATCTGGTAAATGATAATAATAACAGTTACGTTTGAATTTCATTGGGGAAGAAAAAGAGACACATATTAGCAAGCATTGCTGTCAAGGTTTGTAAATTACAAACAGTGCCTACAAAAGACTCACTTTAATGCCATATGCTAGGATTGTCAAGAGTTTTAAATATTTGATTACTCTTTAATCACTCAACAAAAGTTGGCTTTTCTTGTTACTCTCCGCTAGGAAAATCCTACGGTCTGTGAAGAACCTTAAAGAGCTGAGTAGATTGTCAGAGGCGAAGCTGAAGGAATTGTTAGGCACCGAGAGCAATGCTACACAGTTATGGGACTTCTTCCACAAAGAACAGCGGGCCGAGACTTCCAAGCCGGCAGCCAGAACTACCTTCAGAGGGGCTAGAACTGGAAAGCAGTTTGCTAGGAGTTGAAGAAGATACACTCCGAGTGACTCTGGCTTGATGTAACTTACGGAGCACTCTAAGCAATGGCCTTTGTTGTAGAGTTCAGAGGAACAATTGTACATCAACTGAAATGTTTTTCTTTATCATCGACAATTTTACAGCTACATTTAACGAGAGCTGCTAAGCCATGCAGGATGTAGCTCCGAATCCAGAGTACAATGTAAAAATGTTTTTTATTTTATAGAGATGGTTCCAATGGCATCTCAGATCTTGCCTGATTAGGAAGCCAAGAGTTGATTTGAAACTCTATCAATGCGGCAATCATGGATGACCTCTGACCGCTATCAAGCTTTCTTTGAACCAGTGTTCAGAGAATAACTAGAGAGACATGTGTGATGTCGCCCCCATTCCTTCTTAACATACCACTATTTAACATCCCTGTCCCGATGAACATATCTACCTCTGCATCTGACCACTCTCTCAAATACCGAGGGAGGACACTCCATCCATCATCACCGCAGTGTGTTTGTGACAAAGTAATGGAAAGAACAGAACCAAATCCCAATTCCCACCAAAAATATGAAATCTATTGACTACTTCACAACAAGTTGTGGAAAGAGAAAGAGGATCTGGTTCCTGGTTTGGTTATGAAACAGGAACTTGATGGTTCTTGAATAAACAATCTAACAGCTATATCAAACAGTCACCTTGTTAATATTATTCCACAGCTCAGGATGATATCCAGTCACACACAGTATTAATTATCAATAACGCACAACGGTTCACAACGACTGCTGTGGTATCGATATTAGTTACGAAGTGCTTCCAGTTTATTGCTTCCCAGTTTGCCAGCTCAAAGAGAGACAAACTGCTTATATATTGCGAAAAGCCTCTGTGTTCTAGGTAAACAATATAAAAGATAGAGTGCCTCGTATTTGAACCGTAAAACAGGTAGCCGCTGAAGAAGATCCTGTTAAGATTCAAAACATCAGGCCCCTCCAATCTTGAGCTTTGCAAACAGCTTTAAAGACTTCCTCAAATGTATTATATGACAAGCGTGCTGGGATTTTTGGTTATTTCCAACTTAAATTAACCTAAAGTAACTTTCAACTTACCTGGGAACAGTTGCATTATTTGTCAACACTTTTCTTTTTCAAGTTTACAACATAGCTATTATTTTTATTATTTATTAAATTTACTTAAGTTTTAGTTAACTTGTAGTTTAGTAAGCTACCAAGCCAGGGGGGTAGGAAGCTTCCAAAAAGAGGGGGGCACAACATCAGAGGGGCATTTTCTCATCCCACAACCACCACTCGTTATGCTATAAACCAAAACACACTGGCCATATCACTCAAATATATATGTGTTAGTATGCTATCAATACTATTATGGTGCACGTGAATAATTAAAATAAAATATTAAAATTAATAAAGGCTTAAGATATCCAAAAGACAGTTCTTGCAAAGGGGCACATTTTATTTGCCAGTAGAGCACATTTGCTATTTATCCTACCCCCCTGTACCAAGCTATGAAGGCAGGATGGATATGTCCAGTTTATCCTCTGTTACATATCCTACTTCAACCAAGCTGAGATATTACAATAGCCAATGTTATATCTGGAATGTTTATTAGTCAGTTTAACCTGAGATTCATTTAAGTAGCTAATTGCAATGATATTATCAATGTTTTGGGAGTTTTATTTTGGGGCTTTATCAATACTAGACTACACATGACAATGTATACTTTGGCGAGGCTAGTCAAGTTGCATATCAATAGATCTCATAAATAAATAAATTTTGGAGAATTCTGACTGGCTTATTAAGTTGTATATTTCAAGGCTACTTTTATTGCTATTTTACATATTTAAATGGTCAAAATGAAATGACATTATTGGTGGGTCTGATAAAACACCTGGAAACTGATAATCATGTGTCAAAGGTCGCCATACCAGTAAACCTTTTAACAGCGTATCAGTGTAAAATGCAGTCAGGGCCAGTAGGCGTGGCCAGACAGTTCAATCTGGGGTGCACAGGGAGGGCACAGCATTTAATTAGGGGGGGCAGAATGTTTATTTGTAAATGCCATCTTGGGGGAGGAGGTGTCCCTCACCCCTTTGAGAAATTTTTTGATTAAGTATGGGTCCTTAGATGCAATCTGGTGCTATATTTTGCAACTTGAAGTAACTTTATTGTTCAAGAATTTTTGGGCTTAGTCTGTCCGATATTTGTTTTTAATTGAGGCGGATACAAAACATATAAAATATGGAAATTAACCTTTTTGCGTTGATGATTTTAAATAAGAACGTTGAAAATTGAAATTGAAATTCATGCAAGGTAGTAGTGAATTTTAAGCACTAGCCATTCACGCCGGGGCCTCTATGACCGTATTAGTGAGAAAACAACTAGTTATTGTGATGATCGGTGGAAAGAAGTTTTACTGAAGAACATGATACGTTTTGTCCTTTGTAAAAAAGTTTTTGAGTAATTTTTTAACACTACAAATTGCATGTGGGGGGCACCTAAAGGAGCAACATAACATAGAATGACCACTATGTACAAGGTTGGAGAGATGTGCAGGTTTGGTGCTTAGAACATTAGTATTTGGCCGGTAAAACTCGGTTGGATCATCATAGTCCTTTTTTTTAATTTTATAATATATTTTATATATATATATATCTACAAAGTGACAGAAAACATACCAATTTATCATTTTACATATTTGGGGATACTTTAGTTACATATTTGGGGATACTTTTAGTTACAATGCAGTCAGAATCTTCTAGTCATCGGGACGACCACAAAAACTGAGTTGGGTGTCCGAACAGTCGTGTGACTATCTCGGACAACCCCGGATTAATGTTCAAAACAAAATTTGCCCCGAATGCAAGTATAGTGTGGTTCACTCAAGATGTAAAAATAATGAAAATACAACTGTACTAGAAATGTTGACTGATCTTGCTTCTTTATTATGCCTGATGATTCTTTAATATTGAGACAAACATGTACGTAATTGAAATTAAATGATGCATATAATACACACTAGCTAACTTAATATGTGCAGCTTCTACTTATCTTTAATCTACTCCCATTAACCATTGAACTTGATGAAACACTGGTGCATCTTAACATTACATATACATGAAATTTGATGCCTTTTGTGGGAATCTCAAGAAGAAAATTATTTCAAAGGCAATAGTTTACCCATCGCAGAATTTCTATTGGTATCCATTTGCCAAGCATTAAAAAAGTAAAGCTTTGCCTATCTGTTAACCCCTTTGGCGACTTGAGAGTAATTGGCCATTTTGCTTTAAGAACTTATTCAACTTATTCAATATGTATAGATGCAGATGAATGTAGGAACTCAAGATGTTTTTTTTATTTTATTTTACAATGAAACTATCGCAAGCTTACAATTATCTTAAGCCTAATATAAAGTAGTACCCTATTTCATGAGTTATTATCCAGCAGCTAAATGAATCGATACATCTGCACTAAAACGATACAAAAAAGATTCCATGACATTCTCACTGCCAAACTAATAGCATTTCTTACTTCTAGCCTTTACCGTAGAGTATAAAATATGATTAGCCACCATATCATCGAAGACTTAATTGTAAGTATCAATCGCTTAGGTTACTCAAAAGTTAACACAGTAGGGTAAATCATCCGCTTAAAGTTTCAATATCAAAAAAACTCTGAGATACTTGAAAATTTCTTCTTTTTTTAAAGAATTCTTATCTGTATAAAGAGAGTCAATTTTTTTTTTTATAATTTCACTCACCAAAACTGAAAAATGTACAAATGAAAAAAAAAACAGAACAGAAAATTGGCTTCCAGTGGATAATAATAAAGGACGACAGTATCACAACATGCACTAAAATACTGAGAGAGATGGACTGCTACATTCAGACTTAAATGACCCCATCATCTTTACTAAGAATCATATTTAACATGGTGCTGAACTCTGAGAATTACTAGAATAAAGTCTTTAATACAGCTCTGAAGAAGGATCGTTTTGCTCGCCTATCATGGGAATACCTATCTCTTTCCTAGATGGGGGGGGGGTCAGTTGAGGCATTCAACGTCGTCCTTTACGAGGACCTGGGGATTCCCCACGGGATGAAGGACCAGAAGAATCTGCAGTGTCGTCATCACTGCCATCTGAAGATGAATCCTGAAAACAAAATAATCCAAACGGTTAAAACACGATAAATGAGACAATCGTTACGTTGAGGGGAGGCTTTAAGGGCATCTTATAAACTTGAATAATTTACTTCTATACCATAACTGACAGACATATAACATAAAAACCTACTACCTTCATCTTGAGATGCTGCCCCCCCCCCCTACCCTCCCTCTTCATCCCTGTGTGTAACTACACACACCATAAACTCTGTATCTGCAGAGGGATGAATCCTAACCTGCCTGTATTAATCATGAACATTTTCTTAGCAAATGTTTTGAGTCATACAGTCAAACAAAAAAGAAAAAGATATCATCATAAAGTCTTCTCCTGGGGGAACTCCCTTTACAGAACGATACCAAACGGTTAATCTATTGAAGTAGATAAGGGAACCGTTTTTATTTTAGCTTCTCGTATCTCTCAATAAACTCATATCTATAAATCTATAATCTATAAATCTGATATCTATAAATCTATAACTTACATCACTGCTATCCAAATTTTGTTGGTTGTCTGTGTTTGTAACTTAGCTTCACGTATCTCTCAATAAACTCATCTATAAATCTGATATCTATAAATCTATAATTTACATCACTGCTATCCGACTTTTGTTGGTTGTCAGTGTTTGTAACTTAGCTTCACGTATCACTCAATAAACTCATATCTATAAATCTATAACTTACATCACTGCTATCAGACTTTTG
>JAAAKB020091602.1:0-13244 GCA_010014835.2 Apostichopus leukothele | reverse complement strand
TTTCTCATTCCACAACCACCACTCGTTATGCTATAAACCGATACACACCGGCCATATCACTTAAATATATATGATGTATTAGTATATATGCTATCAATACTATTATGGTGCGCTGCAACATTGAGTTTTTATTTATTGAGATTGTTTATTGTTAATCGTGCTACAAAAAGATACGGGATGCCATTTTAAAAATAGCATGTACAGACTAAAAATAAATTAATCAAATATTAGAATTAACAAAGGCTTAAGATATCCAAATGACAGTTCTTCATCAAAGGGGCACATTTTATTTGCCAGTATGGCACATTTTCTATTTTGGAAAAAAGTGTGGGAGGGGGAGGGCACGTGCCCCCAGTGCCCCCCGGCTCCTACCCCCTGAATAAAAGTCGTTATAATTGCGTAACGCAGACTTAGGCATCATTATAATACTAAACAGAGACTTTGAATTCAAAGAAACTAACATTTTCATTTAAAGCTAACTAGACCTAGCATGTGTAAAAGACCATAGTATCAGTGTTAATTTTTTTACACTGATTTTACACTGTGTATACTTTGGTAGTTATAACATTGGGAGCTCATCGGTTTGGTTAGATAAGTTCAGACGGTTTTCAAAACTATCGCAATAACCCGTAAAAATGCGAACCAACAATTCGTCATAGCATACACTCATATGAATTACAGGTTAAGAGAAAATGACATTTGAAAATAACCACAACCCTTCAAATGTTTAAAGGTACGAATGTCATGGTTGTGACGTCACTGATTCACTGTGCGTCCAAACATCCAACCTAGGTGGACCACAAAGCCCTCAGAGACACTTTACAGATTCCTATTCGCCAATTGTATACCGCAGGTGTTCCAGTAAGTCTCGAGTCAACTAAGTTGACATATTTACAGATTAGGAATAAAGAACTTGAAGTAAGATGGATGTGCCACTGATTCTTGTTGATTGCATACTGGCTTGTAGCACCGATAATTATCTTCATTTAGTTAATTATATTTCGCTTGACTCCCCTAACGCTCTGTTATAAATCACAATACTCTATGTAAATGGCTTGAATTATTGTTACACTGTTTGCCTTTTTTCCTTTTCCTTTTTTTGGGGGAAAAGGACACAGCGACAGAACCCATTGAAATAACTTGGGTCATCTGAACAAAATAATTCCGTAAGGTATATGAAAGCTAGGTTCTTCACTGCCGCCCTCATTCCTTCGGGAGAAGGGAGGGTGGAGGGGATTACTACACAAACAGTTAAGGGCAAGATGGGTGGTTGTTGGCAGTTTTGCACTTAATTACAATATTCCAGATATATTATCAAACGTATGGATTTTATGAAAATATGACAACCTCTGCTAGCTTATCCATCAGTAAATACCTCGGTTCAATTGGAATAAACTGTTGTTACATTAGGGTTACTGATTTTGCAAGATTAGTTCAAAGCTGAACAGTTATGAAACTATGACATAGCAGATGTCAGATCTTGAGATTGCATTTCAACTGTTGCTTTAAGATGGAAATGCAGTTAATGGGATCCCTCATCCAAATCCCAACCACTTTAAAGTTCTCAGATCAGATAATACTGTTGGACAATATATTGTATGACATTTTGTTCAACTATTAATTTGACAATGGCAAAACCAAATTAATATTTATGTAATTGCACAACATGAGGCAATGCCATAGCAAGCTAGACAATAACCAGTGAGTTACTAGAACCTACAACCCTGATATCGAGATATACTTTGACCCATGTGTTTACCTGGAGGTTGCATTTGTATAGGATGCTCGACCAGGTACGTTATCCCGGTAAACTTGTCTCCAGTTTTACTGTCAGAGCCGTGTGCTCCCTCTTGGATATCATCGTAGGAATCTGACTGCAGTATGACTGAATCCCACCACTCCACAGTCGGTGTTTCTGTACCACTCTGACGAAGAAAGAAAACTAGAGCAATGAAGACAATACTAGCCAGGAATGGAAATAGAAACAAAAGAAGCTTACAATGTTAGAATAAATTGGTTACCTTGGTTATTGTGCTACTTGTTGAAAACTTCTTAAACGATAATTGTCGGTAACTCAAATTTATTCCATTTCTGGCAAGCAGGCAGGAGGCTTGCTTTCCTCTAAATGACATGGATAATAGTGTACTCCACCAACCGACTGCATTCTGAAAACTGATGGGGTCACAAGATTTCATTTCCAAAGAGTGAACTTGCATTGACTAAAGCTGTTTTGAAAATTTCGAAAGAAATTAACTACTTCAAGCCACATGAGTAGTCACACAGTCCCATCCAGAGAGAAGGGTGTGTGTAAGACAGGGGGCAAGGGAAGGGGAATGGGAAAAGTGGTGGTATGGAGGGTGCACACATTAAGGATTGCCCCTGGGTACTGCACATCATTTTTGCAGACTGGGCCAGAAACCTCTGGGCTTCTGGTCACAATCTATGCATGTTCCTTACAACACTGTATAAAGAAGACATTTTTATAATTTTCCAGGGAATGAGAATAACTTGTTTACCAGTGTAATTTATGGTCATACATATATAAGCTGATTTTGAACCTCATGAGTTACTTTTTACCAAACTATGACTATCATTAAGATATTACAGTTTCTTTATTTAGAGATATTACCACAATTTCCTCTTGAACTTTGAATGATGAATTAACTCTTCCTAACTTTAATCAATCACAACATGTGTTTTTGTGTCCCTTGCTACAAATCCAATTCCAAAAGGCTCCGAAGTCTCGTAAACTTACCAACTCTTTCTTTGGTGTGATCAGAGCCAGTTTCGTTGCTGACGTAATTCCGGTTTTCTTGGCTACCTGAGCTATCTCGTTTTGTAGCTTCTCTAACTGAGACTGAGAACAAGGAGGAGAAAATGACACAACATGAGCTATAACCATCACCACTCTTAGAAACAAAATGTGGAAATTTACCACAGAATGACTGCAACACTATAGAGACAATGTGGTCAATTGACAATAACATCGGCAGTTTCATTGTTTTGTAGAAACAATATGTGGAAACTTACCACAGAATGACTGCAACCCTTTCGACAACGATTTGGTCAATTGACAAAAAAATTGGCAATTTTACTTTTGTGTGTTTGATTGATGATCTCTCCAATTAAATTTGACTCATGATAACAAAGGACTATTATAACTGACATAAAGTGTGACCTGCATTGACAGGAACTGTGCAAAGATGGTCTGTAAAAGACGTTAACATGTTTCATATTTCATAAAATAATTCTGCTATTTAAGGATTATACAACAATAATGCACCAATACAATCTTAGGAACCTCCCACATTTTCTTCCACAAAACCTTAATGGTTTATCTAATTTGTAAACCAGACATTTTGCCATGTTAGCATCACATGTACATAACATATCAAATTTTCAAGTTTTTTCCTGATTTCTTTGTTATATATATTGGAATAAAACTTTACAGTTCAAGCTTGACTTTACTATCAAATAGTACCAATCACTTGTCAAAATCAACAACAAGCTGTTTTAAAACTTTGACAAAAACATTGGCAATGAGGGAACAGTTGCTCATTATTTTGAAAATAGAAAGAAAGTTTCCATTTTATCTTCCTTTGCCACCCAAACAGGACTGTAATACTCTCACAGCTATAACTACAAACATAACAATGCAGCCACCTTTCCTGACTTAGATCCATAATTTTAAGCGCACTGTGATGGAATCCAGCAATTAATCTTAATTTACTTACCTTTGCTCGAATTCTCTGGGCTATTCTTTCAAATCTGCCTTGCTCAAAGAACTTGAATGTTTTTCTCGCTCTCTGTTCTTGATTACCAGTGAGCCGTGTGTCAAAAAATTTGGAAGAATTGAGATTTATATCTTGTGGTTTTTCTTGCTGTGTGGCTTTGAATTCCTCCCTTCTCTTTGCTCTGATGTTTGCCTAAAGGAGAATTCATAAAAAGAGTTACATACTTTATCACTTCAAGAATGGATTACGTGTGAATAAAGCCAATTCCACCAAAACTCTAATGGGTCATATGCAACGGAACAAAGGAAGAAGAGAATGTGAATAATGCAGATCTATATGAAAATATTGTCAAAGTTAACAAAGACTGCTTACACAGCAATTTCCTTGAAAGAGCTTAAAAATGATTAGAGAATAAAGGGTAAAAGGATCCCTTGCACATAGAGAAGAAGACACTACCAATTCTGATGGATGCAACTTTATGTAAAAGCTTGATTCCACAATGTAACAACATAGCTTGAGGTGAAGCAAAAACATTGTTGAAGCTCCATATGCTTTCTAATTACTAATAAACAAACAGGTATCATTCTATCTAACAAAATCATTCCTTTTTGGCTTTTCGTAGTCATGCGTATCCGACAGTCACATTATTACAAAGACGTTGATAGTTTTCTGTTGTTGTAAATATTGAGAAATCATGATTAGATTCCACACTGATGTCACAGACTTTGCTCACAAACTGTAAGCTATTATTGGTGAATCATACGAGGCAATGACGACTTGACAGTTTATCCTGCAACTTTTGGACCTTGGCTAAATAAAATATACTTAGAGAGGAAGGTGGTACCATTGCAGAACAAATTTTAGTCCATCTTAGCATATTATTTCGGCTGAAACATTTCTTAGGGAACAAGCAGGCATAGACAATTGGGCATTGCACCTTGGGAAAAGAAACATTCAGCAAGTAAATTTAGAGTACATAAAGTGACCTAAATTAACCTACCTTAATTGTTGGAACAAACTTTGGAAGTTGAATAACTCTGCCTCGGGCATCCACTGTGCGGCCATATTCATCAAGGATCAAGTCAGTGGGACCAGTTGGTCTGCAAGTACGAAAAAAATAGCTAACAATTTGTTTATTTGTTTTATTGAATGGTAGCATGTCCAAGTTTAAAACTCTACATGTATGTAACCATGGTAATAAACAGCATTAATACAAACCTTGAGTCAGAGCTGTATAATGCTGCTGTCATACATCAGAACAGATATTAATAAGTGTTTGAAGTGAAATATTTCCAAAGAATGTTTGAAAAAATTCTATTAATGGCTAGTTTTCAACATTGAATGCAGAATACATGATTTCATTAAACCAATCAATTCAACAATGTACAGTAACAACACAGCAACCACTGACACATCAGTGGTAAACAATAATAAAATCGGAGGGCTCCCTAAAGCAGAATAATATGATCAACTAGACTGACATGTACTCTAGACAAACAGCATACCATGCAGAGGGGTATGTACAGGCATACAGCTTTTTACATACACCAAGGTACCTGTATCTTGATGACACATCATCTAATATTAAAGTGACTTAAAGGATGAATTCTCACCCTGGAAGTAAAGTAACATCTGTTATCTTCTTTCAACACAAAACAATCCCAATGTTGGCCAGCCACACATTAAAAATTTCCAGTGTCTCTGACAATTGATGAATACTCACACAGCCATAACCACAGGCTTCCCATCTTCTTCCTTGGGCGGGGGAGGCTCATCAGACTGTTCAGGCTGGGGAGCTACTTGCTTGTTCAGTCCAGTGCTCTCCATAGAGGCCTTGATACGGGCCTGTATCTCTGCGGCTCTTTGTACCTTTTGCATTGCATCGTTCACAAGGGCTTGGGTTTCAGAGACAGTAGGGATGTGTTGGGCTGGTGCAGCAGGAGTTGTGGGGACCTTCCTACCTGAAGGCTGTGACAGTCAAAACACAATTTTTTATTATTTTATCCACGAAGAATTTAAAATAAGAGAATTCTCTACCGTTGCCAGGCACATGACTATTGTGACTATGTCAGTAAATCCTGTATGTTTGGATTTTGGGTAAGATGTGAATGTTTGTCAATCAGAAAGTATCATTAGTTTGATCTTGATCCAATATATTTCATTTTAATTGACAGATAATCTTGCACAAACTTGAGGATATCGAAAATAAAAGGCTTTACAACCAATGCCAACCAGTAATGCACATACATAAATGCCAAACTAGATACTGGTCCACCAAACTAGATATTTGTCCACCAAACTAGATTTTTGTCCAATATCATGAAATAAAGTATGTTATGGAAATTAATACAAGGATGTATTATTTCAATCTGTACAACTCTGTTCACACTATTATTATTTCAATAACAAATAACAACATCAAGACTGACTGACTGACTAATAACGAGCATCATCCTACCAATCCACTGCGCTGCGTTCTTCCAGCTATGATCTGTTGACGGGCTGCCTCCATCATGTTCTTGATCTGAGAGGATGACAACTGTCCCGCATCATCCATTGCAGGAACATACTTTTCATCGTCGTCATCTTCTGTGAAGTGAGACAATCTCTTCCTCTTTGGTCTTCCTGGGTCTTCATCCTTCACAAGAGAACATATTTAACATATTTATATACATTAAACACATTAACAGAGTCTACAGTTATCATAGCAAAACTAGATGTTACGCCAAACATTCAGATCTGTCAGTCTCACATACAACACAGTGATTGTTCATCTTCTCTTTATCAGTTCACTTCAATCATACAAGGGGTTGAGTATGGCAACATCACAAACAGTAGGGTAATATGAAGAATGCTCACACCAAACTTGAGCAGTAAGCAAGAGAATTAGTTGTTATGTTACTGATTAAAGTATGTAGATTAAGGTACTGGTAAAGGATATTTCATCATGATATTAAATCAAACAGTTAAATTAATAACTTTGTAACTATTCTCAATGATACCCAAAAGGACCTTGGAATTTATAAATGAAACAGGGATACCAATAATGTTAAATATTAACTGACGCAGACTGATAGAACTCACCTTCACAGCTGATCGCTTCTTAGTTTTCAGAGCGGCTTGTTTTTGGCTGATCGTAGCGAACAGAGATTCCACAAATCTTGGTGCTGATTCTTCCAACAATGGAGTCAGCATATCTGCAAACATTTGTGAAAGTAGGATTGGCATAAACATAACAATATGCATACTACTAGCATGGATATTCACACAACTAAACAATGCCAAGTACCAAGCATAATATTGGTATTTGAACATAAAGCCTACATTGAGGGACACTCAGAATTCAGAATAATTTTGAGCAGTTTTCTCTTATCAACTATTAGAGGTACACTATTTATTATTGGCTCACTGAAGACTGTCTTGGGAAATAACTGAAACATATGACAAGTTGAAAGCAGTATTGTTACTTGCAATACAATATACTTTTTGTGAACAATGTAGGCAACTTTATGCTCGATATCAGTACATTGGCAGCTCACATCTGTATAAGTATAATGTCAATAGCTGAGTCATAGTAAAGTAATACAACATACAATACTGGAATATACCTACATTCTCAGCCGTATCAACATAACTAAAGTTACATATATGCTCTCAAGACAAACAATCACACTGCATAGTATATAATCTGATTTGTTTCTATTTCTGATTCTGTGTTGATTCATTATAAATTTGAATGCAAAATTTGAATGTTTTTATGCTTACCAATTGCTTTACTTTTACTCATTCCTTTGGCCACACAATTGAGAGCAGCGGTAACCACAGCAGAGTCTGAGAATCCCAACACATGTCGTAAGGTTTCATCGACTGCTGGCTTCAAGTCCTCTAAATCTCTCTTTGAAAGAGACATTGTTGATATAAGAAGAATCACTGAATGGAAACGTTGAAAACCTACAAAACAAAAGAAAACCGTCTTGAGAACCATCTTGTATGAATATTAAGACAATTTACTGAACTCAATGAGATTCAATATTGCAATATTTAGGATTTAATATTTAGATTTGGTGCAGGCCTATAGATAAATGCAGATCTAATATTAGTACTGTAAGAAGGCACACTATAAAGTAACAAGTTGTTGCTGTCTGGGAATAGGTAAAAATGATGGGTCCCCCTCATTTTTGTGACAAAATTATTCTGAAGGCTTCCTACACTGGCACCAAATTTGAAGTTAAAAGCAATATGCCTTATGTACAGTTAGAATAATTGCAACTGTTGGAAATATCCCCAAATCTGGACATTTTAAACTTTGTAAATACACCTGAAAAGATAGGAAACAAATGTTTGAAGAAATCAGGATGTGTGGCAACCCTACCTATTGTACTTATCTGAACACATATATATAAGTATATTGAAAATTTACTTTTGAAATCTACACAGCATTATAATCAGAGAATAATGTAGTAGGCTAGTCAAATTTTGTATCCATGGCAGTTTTGAAGGCTTTGGTTTTGTGACTCATAAAATTAAATACTATGTTCAAAAACTGCTATGCTTCTTTGTACTTGTAAAGCAATTTGACCCTTAAGCATAGCAGTTTGCAATGCAATTCTAAATCAATTATTTGCTGATTATTATGGCGGAGAGAATACAAATAACTGCCATAATGTTTTCAGGTGCATTGGTTGTTTGCAAATAAAATAACAGTGGCAGCTGAAAAGGTCCATGTGAGAGGAAACAGACATAACCATAACATAACATTTTGACTTCATGATTGTGTCATGCATAAGCGAAAAGTAGTCAATTTGCAAGTTTACGCACAACACATTTAGCTGAGACTTAGGCCTAGTATTTTCCGCACATATCCACTGTTTCCTTTGGAGTTCCCCATGCAAAGGAAAAACCATGTTCAGTCTGGCCTTAGCCTGCCCTAACTACCATATCCTTAATAGTGTGCTTGAAGTTTACCATGGATCAAAATCTCTTTTCTACCGTTACTGTGTGTGTGTATATGTTGTGGGTATGGTTTTCGGGGCCCCTAAGTTAAGCCCAACACTAACTTGATCCTAACCACAAACACACCACTTGTACCAACGAACGCATGCTTGTAGTGTTACTGTTAGCCTAACGTTAGGCTTACTATACCCAGCATAAGTCTACAACGATTTGCAAACGTTTCGCATTAGTTAGGGCTTTTAACGTGCATCACCTATGATTACTAATACTGGTATGTTAAGTCCTAAAATCATCACAGGAATTCGCTTACCAGTAAAATTGTTGCTGTAATTTAGCATTCGTTGCTATGAAAGTTAATTCCTTGCAACATTTGTTAATGGGACACCAGTTTTTCAACTGGTTGTTTGTGGTCCTCACGTTGTGTTTTGCAGGCTTCCTTTGGAAACGTGTGTGACCATATTTGAAGAAATAATCAGCTAGCTCAATAGTATGGTGCAACCAAACTTAAACGTCACAAGTAACTATTTTTCAAAGTCTTTTAGAGTTACTATCTGTTTTTTCTTCTTCTCGATTTTACAGACAAAGAGTAAATCGCGTTTCTAATCATATCTAATATTTTCAATGAAACAGCGAAAATTGTTTATGTCAACAACATGAATAAAAAAAATCAGAATTCTGATATAAAGCCGATATGTTTACGTTAAAAAAAAAAGAAAATCAAAACTTTCCAGAAAAGTATCATTCTCAAAATTTCAACAATAGAGAGTCAAAGTTTCTAGAAAGAATAATACTTCGAGGTCTCAGAAAAGTTGTGTTCCACCATTCAAACTAACCTGGATTTTATTCGATAGAAACACAAAACATTAATTTATCAATTTATTATTTTTTTTTGCGTAAGGCACTAATGTGGGATAAACTCGATAAAATATTTGGAATAATGCAATCAAGTGACTTATAATTTCCCTAAATACAAATATAAATGACGAGCGGACGGCCAACGAGAAGGTATCTTGCACTAACAGGAGAAACACTAACCCCCTTGCTACTGCAAGGCAAAAGATCTGTGTGGGTGTGTGTGTGTATGGGTGTGTTTGGTTTTGTTTGTTGATATTGCTATTTACTTGCTTTCGACTATTTTATTTTTTTGTTCTCGTGTGTTTTGTTTTGTGTGTGTTCAAAACTTGTGTTATAATTTGATTGTTTCTATATGTGTCATTATGAATAACTATAATGTGTAATTGTAATAGTATTACGTAAAGGTTAGTCCTAAATGACGCATAAGCATATAGTTACAAACCAACGTATTCATGCTTTGAAACACACACGCGCACACTGAACATACACACACAATCATTTAACTGATAATAATTAGCGAGATTTTAACCGTTTAATCAAGTCAAAAAACTTTTCTTAACTTTTGTTTATTTTTATTAAATGTTAAGTTTTTTTACTTCAAGTCTGAAGTCATGACAACTTTCGCCTAATCTCATTCCTACTACAATTTGTTTTTTTGTAGTAAACGATAAGATGCACAAGCATTGTTTCTATAGCTCAACGTTCTACTATAAATATAATTCTATGAAACATGTTAGGCCTATATTTACTGCTAAAGTCAGTTAAGATGATGATTGTTATTTAGAAAAGCGAGTAGGCATCATACCCTAGTAGACAGTGAGAAGTGCTCCCCAAACATGACCTATAGTAGCCATCACGTACAATGTCTTCTGAAATCCCTTTCCCTGAAAGGAGAAAACAAAAAAGATATGTACGGGAATTAATCTATTCTAGTTTAACCGCATCCGTAAGTTTCAATTTAATTTTAATAAGTATCAACCGATCTCAATAGATTCAATAAATATATATGATTGGTTCCCAATAAATTCGAAGTCAAAATATCTCACATGAAAAATGTGTGACGTCACCATACAGGCATTGTCGGTCTTACAGCCATATCTTTCCATAACTCCGCCGTTATCTGTCGTGACGTCAGAGGCAAATTCAACTAAAGAATTCTGATCAAAGGTATGTAATATAAGACTAATCTATTCAAATCTGTGCAAGAATTTCAGAAGATATAACTTGATCGTTATGATAAAAGATGAATAAAGTGTGCCGGGATATTCATAATGGTATGGGAATGTTAGTTTGTTTACCGCTCGCAATTAATTAGTGTAAATACAATATAGCCAATATAAAGCTAAATCATCTTTTTTGGGGTCCTCTTTTCCTTGGCGGCGGAACTTGGGTATTCGTTCAGTCTGTTGCATGATGCTTTCATCCAAACTGTTATAAAATGCTTTTCTCTTTTTGTTTTTGATTTTCAGTGGTCGAATTAAGCGTACCAGGGCTAGATCAGACAAGGTAAGTATACCTCATTGATTCAGATAATCACGAATGTCGTTACCAGCTTGTGCGTTCATCAGCTATTCATCAAAGTATGCAGGAATTTAACTGGTATATTGTTAATTAAATTAACAGCTATACTCTCATACGGACAAGAACAAAGACTGGTTTATCTGATCTATCGATGCGTTGTATAGACCTACACATTCAGGCCTGTCTATGTACACTGTACGTGGGCTTTCAGTATATAGCCTTTATAAGAAGACGTTAACTTAACCACTATACCTTCAATGGGACTAGGGTTGAGAGTTGTTTGTTACACAGGCTCTATTTCTTAAACTGTAACTTCATTTGCACACTTCGGAATAGATTATCTTCTCCACAGTTTTGGTACTGAATTATCTTTATGTTAGTACCAATACTATTTACGGACAAATGTTTCTTATCGCGGTTTCCAGTAGAACAATATTATATGTCTTATCATTGGCAGATAATATAAACGGAATGACTCGCGTTTATTCCACATGAACATGCTGCTGGAGATTTTAGTCTGGTATAAGTCAATGCGAACAATTCCAACTCTTGTAACAATATGGAGCGCATGATACAAACATTCGACACACCGGAGATTTCGGCAATATTATGGTTTCATATATACCAAATATGTTGACAACAATATACTCGTAATGTAATTTGTCATTGTAACATAACTAAAAACAGGAATTTCGGAATAAATACAGGAATTTCGGAACGAAATTTAGTATTTTCGGAACTAATTCAGGATTGTCGGAACTAATTCAGGATTTTCGGAACTAAATTCAGGATTTTCGGGACTAAATTCAGGATATTTGGAACTAAATACAGGATTTTCGGAACTAATTTCAGAACTAAGTACAGGAATTTCGGAACTAAATACAGGATTTTGGAACTAAATTTAGGATTTTTGGAACTAAAATCAGGATTCAAAAAAGAACCTGCGTAGATCAATGAACTGCTTATGGCAACCCTCTGCTCCGGATAAGGAGGCTCTCTGCCTATACGCCGTACCGAACACAAACAATCAAACGGCGCCATTTTGATTTCCCTTGCCCTGGATACTTTCAAGGGATATCTTTATTTCCAATCTAAGTTGTGTCGGATTCTATTTGTCAATCGTGGTGATCGACTGATCTTTTACTCCGCCGGTCCGTGGTAAGTATCTAGGGCCAGTAAGGGGACCGAGGGGAAGGAAGGGAACAGATGAAGAAGAAAAACCGTGAGTACACTTTTTTTTTACTAAATGTTCCGGATCGTCTTACTAACACTGGAAGAAGTCGCACTCAAACAATTTTCACTGACGTACATTAAGACGCCATTTGAGACTTATTCAAACCATTTCATTCAACAGATACGAAACAAAGCGTTATGAATTACAAATCTCAACGCCATTGTAAATATTTATTTGTAATTCCAAACTAACTACGCATAGTAAAGATAAGTAATTTATTCTATCGATGAAAACAAAAGTGTTCTTAAAAATCGGGCCTATTTAAAAAAAAATAAGTATCTAATTAAATCAAATGGGAAATTAAACAAATTTAATCGATACAAAACGTGCTTAATTCAATTCTCATTACAAATCCCCATAACTTATCTCGTCGATAAGTGGATCAACTTAAACCAGCGATTAAAAGAAATCTAACATATCATTCTCCTTTAAGAGCGAAAAATATTACGTTCTCTCCACGTTCTTCAAATTTGAAGACCACGAACTTATCCATTATTTCCTTTGCCTCGTAGCTCACTTGTATCTTCATCGCTGATGGCGAAAAGAACAAAGTTAGGATTTTGATGTAAACCACTTTTCAATTTTGTTTTTACAGCAAGCGCACGTTTGTAAAGAATGTTTTTGGGGAACATTAATATGTAGCTGAAGGCGCTACTATGACGTAACTCTTGCATTTAAAGTTCAGTAATAAATTTTGTTTTAAAATATCTTATTCATTAAAAGACCTAGTTTTTAGCGAAACAGTACAGAATTTTGCTGTCATGAAGTATGTCGCTTGAGTACAAGCGTTTCACCCAATTATCCACACCGTGCCTTGTTAGGAAATATCTCAAAGAAATGTTCTAGACACCAGCTTGTTTGGTTTTACTTTTCTAACCACTTATATAACCTTAGCATTCCACCACACCTTATCTTCCATTTCCGAAAAAAAGATGTGACTTAGATAT
>JAAAKB020091494.1:0-13245 GCA_010014835.2 Apostichopus leukothele | reverse complement strand
GTGGGGTGTTGAAGAAATAAAGATGTTGGAGGGAGAGGGGATAGAGATTTAAAAAAAAAAAAAAAAAAAAAAAAGAGTGGGATGTACAGAATGCGTCTATGATTGGACTGGATGGAAAGTAAACCAAATTTCTAACGATTTAATATTTAAAAAAAAATAAATAAAAAAAAAATAAATAAATAAAAAAATAAAAAGTATAAAAAAATAAAAAAATAAAAATAAAAACAAAATATTAAATCTCTGGATTTAATATTTTGGGTGATGAACTCGCACATAAACAAAGGGAGCAATTTTGTCACAGACCGGCACGGTTCTTTGCGGTTTAAACCATCAGAGAATGTTTAAAGATTCTAACTTAACCACGAAAGAGGTTGATTGTCATTTTCTACTATTCCCATTACACATCTAAAGACAAGCAAAAGGCAGAACCATTTTCACTTGACACTAGAACAAAATGAGATGGGGGGAAGTGAACAAACATCTCTGGGAAAATGAAAATTCATACATTTATTACTACTACAATGATATATCTATGCATTTATCATACAAACTATTTTCATATTTCATATTTTTTAAGGTACTCACCATAACCTTCATTCTATTATTGGAATGTTCAGCTGCCTGTGAAATAACTTCTAACGCCTCTGTGATGGGGGGGGGGGGAGAAATGGACAAAAAGGTAGCATCAGATATAAATAATAATAAGACATTATGAAGACATTAACAGATACACAATTTGAATTGAATTACTTAGACTATCACTTTTTCCATTATTCATCCCTTTCGTAATATTTTTCTTGGTTGTATTCAATGAAGGGTCTGTCGTCCTAAGTCAACATAGGAAGCCACTCTGGCCCAAGTATGGAGTGGATAGGAATCAAGCAGCTCAACAAAAGAGCTGGATGGTTCAGAACTTGTTTTCTGTCTGATGGCACTCATTTTCCAAATTGCCTTCAGCCAAAAACAAACTAATTTCTTCTTTCGAGATTCGTTTACGACCGCTGGTTCAGTCGGTCGAGTTATTCAAACCAATTTGTCTGCTCTAAGTCATCTCATATTTTCTCATTTTCCAATAGATAATATGTCAGGATCTTATATGGGTTTTAACTACCTGAAAGCAGATTTTAAGACAAAGAAAATATGTTGCCCATTGCACCATAATTGAATTCTGCCCCCCCCTCCCCAAAAAAACAGGGGGTGGGAGAATGTATGCAATGACAAATGGAAAAGTTCAAATCTTTTGGCTAGATTGGAAAAGTTCAATAAAATAGATGAAAGGTAAAATTTGAAGGAGAAGATCCAAGTATGACTTGGTCCCAAAACCGTTTCTTTTCTCCCGTAAAAATAGTCTTTTAATCTCAAATTCTCCAAGGACTCTGAGTTTCATGTTTTCCATCTGACAAACTTTATTTACAGTCCATTGAAAATAAGAAAAATATTACAATTTCTGTACAATTACATTCTCATCTAGGAAAGCCCCACGTATGTGTTTTTTACGTGGAGTCCGTAAAACAACGACTACACTGCTTGGGTGCACGAGGAATAGAAACCGAGTTTATTTCAGTTGAAGGACTGCAAATGCAGGATAATTTTATGAGTGTTTTGCTCAGATAGATTCCGAAACTTAAAAACATATTTGTCTATGGTTGATGAGAGGTTTGTCTTTATGAAACATTATTTCTAAAACCTTTGGGCAAAAAAATGAGCTTACTCAAAGCATCTTCCTTGTCTTGTGAATCGTCAGGAAGTTTCTTGAGGTATTCTGCAATGAACAAATAAAAGGTAAAACATTAACGGTTTGACTTTGATTGTCTGGATTAATTTTTTAATTAATGAAAAATAAATTTTTAAAGAGTACAATAATTATTTGTTCATTTGTTTGATACTTTAACTAGTGAAAGGAAGAAATTCAAAGGCCAAAACTTTACAAAATTCAATGTTTTTTTTCTTGTTTAGACGCTCTTCGATGCATCATCTGATCATGTTTTTTTCTTTAAATTTCGGATGTTTGAACATTTTCGACCCCTCTGAGCATCAAACTGTGACGGTTTGAACCAGCACTAAAAGTACTTTTGGAACTTTTTAAGCAGACTAACATGTGGAGACCAGTCAGTGGTATGGAATGATCTTCCAAGTTCTTAATATTATGAAAAGGGCGGTACACTCGTCCAGTATTAAAGATTCAAATCACATTGTGCTGTTCATTTCTGTGACCAAAAGTTGACACAGTTATCCATACCAAGAAACGTCACGTGAAATGTAACTCACCTTTTAATAGCAGCTCGTATCTGGGTATTCTTTGGACAGGTTCAAGCATGTGATGTTCTAGTGCTAGGCCATTGCAGCGTTTTTCGTTTTGCTGTAAAAGAGAAGGACAGTTTGCAGCTCAAAAAAAGAGATAGAGGGACTCCTTGAAAATAGATATATAAAATAATGATGGCAACTAAGTAGATATATCATTTTAGCTACGGGATGCAGTCTGCAGATGAACTACATAAAGTCTACAGATTGCACAACTCTAGTATAACCTGTGTTCATTTCATTCCTCAAATGGACTCTTGGGCCCCCCCTCTCCCCCACCCCCTGGCAAAGAGAAAAACAACCATGTACTTATAAGTATTGTAGGTAAGCCTCATTTCAACGTTGCGGCATCTGTCAACAATTCACTTCTGGATATGTCGTAGGGCAAGGTTTCACTTCCTGTTGATTTTGATGCATTGACATAAAATGGTACAACGTCTGCAGCTCATAAGAGCAATCAATGCACAGGAGTATATCAGAACCTCTGTCTGAGCTATGGTCGAGATATCTGATACGATCGGTTCGATTTTATTTCAATCAATCCATCAATCCAGGAAGCATTACAAAGAGAGATTATGTTAACACGTAACAGCAAGAACATCGATACTGACATTAAATAATATGAGAAGAGGTATAAATCACACAGAGTATGACATACAGTGGAAAGATAAACTGAAATGACTGAGGAGGCTACCAAGAAATTTAACAAGTAAACTTGTGGAACATAAATCCACAGAGAGAAAGGAAAACAGGCGAATGAAAAAAACAAGGAAGGAGCAAGAACTGACAAACAAAGAAAGCAAATGACACCCATCCCGTCCACCCTACCTCGTCCAACCTCACCCCATCCAACCTCTACCCGTCCACCACACTGTGCATCCACATCTCTAAAGGTGAGCTTTAAAGAATTTCACACTTTTTGATCATCTTCTGAACACAATGACCTCCAACCCTCACCATAAACCATAGAGATCTTGTATTCATTTAGAGGGAAGAGAAATGTCAAATATGACATCTGGTAACACTTCCACTTCTTGAAAAACATCATGTTTATAACCTTGCAGGTGTCAATGTCTGATGACCTCATATGACCTTTGATTTCTGCCAAAAATGTTAAGAGTTTGCATGCACATCATAATAATAAGGCACCCCATCACAAAGTTGTCCCAAAATCATTGAAACAGAAAAGAAAAAGAAAAACCCATTTCCACATTAAACAAACCAGAGATCCCAAACCCACGGAAGATTAATAACGGAAGACTTAACAACACTGCAAAGCAGTACAATCATGAAAAGGTCGAGAGAATCAGGTTCATGGTGAGGATTTAAAATGTAATGAGCAGACACTCTTACCGCGACACCACGTCATACTCACGTCCGAGTCATTTAATTACCCTAATTAAAACAAATTTGCTGATGAAATCTTGCAAATTATCTAAATCAACTGACATTTTTGTTTATAATAATGACCCTCAGTCCAGATGAAAAGTCATTTATTACATAACTTCTTTTGATTTTTTCTTTTCATTTGTTCAGTTTGACGTCATCTGGGGGAAAACAGGGCCTTGAAGTGTTTGGAGGACTGTTTGATAACTACTTTAATATTAATAATAATAATAATAATAATATTAATAATAATACACATAATAAATCTAGAGAGGTTAGACTGTTAGCATTATAAATGATAGATCGCTATAGTAAATACAGTTTTTGAAAAAAAGTTTGTGAAAAAAAATGTATCATACAAACTGTTTGTTTTTAAATTAAAATTAATTTAAAAAAAAAAAAAAATGTATCATTTCAACCTAGTGATTGACGGCAAAACTATTTGCAGCACTCGTACATGACTTAGAGGAGTAGAATATGCCAAACTGGGGAAAACACTTTCAGTTTCCTCTGATTCTATTTCCTCATTTCTGTAAAGTCTGCAAAATTTCGGCACCACGGATGTCTTATAAAAGATTTGGGAACAACATAATACTTACTGGGATTGTAATCCAAGATGCAATAAACAAAATCAGAAACAGAAATTGATTCATGGCAGGTTAATGTCAGCTGTCAGCTTCCTAAAATCCTGCTTTCTGACTATTTGTCAGGATGTAACAGTAAAACAGACGATTATATTAACTACTAACAGACAACAATCTAACCGTCATCTTTGACTTATCTGGCAGAGGTCATCGTGAGGAACTAATCAGCTAAGAAATATCTGGCTCCATTTGGGAGGATATCCTAGTTTTAAAAGTTGATTCTGGCAGCTGTCACATTTTTAAAATCTGTGTTGTCGTAGTGACGGAAGGATCTGAACACTTTTTACTTTGATCTTATGTTGGTTTAGTCTTTTCATATTTTCAAGGTAACATGTTATTATAAAGTGTTGACATTGAAACTAATGCCATCACTAGAACATGTTATATGTATAGACTGTTTCTACATTTTCAAGCATTTGAAAACTCTGTCTCCAAAATATTTACAGAAAATAAACATTGTAAATTAATATTGGGCAAAACACGAAACATTGAAGCGCATAATGTGGCTCGATGATGTCATATTTAGACTTGGTCAAGTCTTCAGCCTTGCGTGTGAAGGAACAATATAAATCTGTGCTATCTCCCAAATGGAATCAGATTTTTCTTAGTTGTTTGGGGAAGTTGTTGATTACATTTATCTCTAGCATATCCACCAATGAGTGTGCTGTTAGTGTCTCCTGTCATGCTAGAACAAATATATATCTTACAGTTCTCAAACATATGATCAGACACACGATCAGACATTCGATCGGACATTCGATCGGACATACCATCAGTCCAACACCCACCACCCAAATCACTATACATTTCCATAGAGAGGTTGCAAAGTGAAACAAGAAGTGTATTTTCCATATCCTGCACAATTGGCAAAGAGCTTTGATTACAAAGAGTATATTTTTTTAACATTCAGAAATTGATTCTTGTTTTTAAAGTATTCGTAGATGGTTCAGCTTTTAAGTAGGGACTGTTCTGGAAAGTTCTCAACCTAAACGGTAAAAGAATTCTCAAACATAGTATTAAAAGGTGCAAAATATAGCACCACTTGACATAGAAGGACTCCTCCATTGTATGAAAAATTGTAAAGGGGGAGGAGGAGGTGGTGGAGGGGGGAGGGGGGTGCACAAAAAAGGTAGTTGTTACCCATGATGACAGGCTATGGCTGATGCATACAAACTCTAGCAGGTAAAAAATACCATTCCATGTTTTCCTCCAGAAAAATTCCAAATTTATCTATGAATAAAAACCGTATCTTCTGGACAACTGAAAACTCTTAGACTAAGAATGATCACGTTAAAAAGAAGGATTCTTTTCTACAGCGAAGCAGGACCGGCGTGTACGTGTTGAGCTATAATGAAGTATGATCTTATGATGGCACTTCTATACCAGAGAGTTTGCATAGGAGGAACAGAAAAAGATGAAGACATCATCTGATTGGAACAAAACACAAAGTACAAAAAAAGGAGGGGGGAGTGTGGAAAAAAAAATGAAAATACAAAAATGATTTTTATAACTTACCACTATATTAGACAGAGCGGTTGAAAATTTTGGTACTTTTGTTTTCCAGGTGTTGAGTTGTGACATGGCTTTGTCAAAGTTACTGATATACTCCGCATACATTCTTAAGAACGGTGAAATCTTCCTCAGAATGTCACCAATACATGGTTTCCTATCCCTGTATACGATGGCAAAGAAGCAAAGAGTGTGTGTCATTTCAAAAACTACTTTTAACATAACGTAAAGGAAAGTGTTCGATATCACGACAGTGTGTTACCGAAGAAAAAGGGGGGAAAAAAAACATACTGCTATTACAGTGTCACAGTGCAACGTTCATCAACTTACAAAAGGTTATACATACTGCTACTGCCACAGCAATTTTACAATCAAATAAATGTTTTACAGAATTGCTGTCACGCTATACTGTCACTGCAACCAATATTCAAGCAAATGTTTGACAAAGCTGCTGTCACACTGTCACGGCAAGTTTGACAAAACTTCTACGCGGATACAGATTCAGATATGAGGCGGACAACCAAATCGAGGTTTCTACTAGAACAGACATATTCCTGTGAAAAGCCTAGAATATTGTGTAGAATGTGAAGCCATGCTCCGAAAAAAATACAATAAAATAGTGTGGACAGAGAGATGAAACAATTTCTTTCGGTTAAAATTTAGAAATGAGCAAAAACAAAAAAACTTTTTGTCTTTCTTGAAAATTTCATCTTTTGTTTTCACCTTTTAGTTTGGTTAAACCTCTTTTAGTTTTGCTTAAGGACCACACAAAGTTACCTATATATATATGCAAAATAGAACTAAGAGAATCCCCCCAGTGCATCCCCCCCCCCCTTCAACCGCCCATCAAAATAATTCCCAAGTACATCAAATAATGTTCAATACCTTTTAACATGTTTCTCCGGGGGCAGACTGTGTGTTCCACGGGTCTGCAGCCGATAGATACTTGATAGTGTGTAGAACAGTTCATATGAAAACAAATAAATGGAAGACCTTTTGGCCAAAACTTACCATTCAAGTAGCCTCAGCTCTAACTCAGGAAGGAAGGCAATTTGGTGAAAGTTGTAAATACTACTAATATTTGAAAAAATGTCCTTGATGATCTCGGCAGAAAACCACTTCTGTTTTTCATTTTCAGCAGTTATTTTGGTTTGAAAGATCTGTGAAGCAAATACAATGCAGAGAGGAAAGCAAATATTAAGAAACAATTATGCAGCCCGGCAGCTTGAAGAGAAATAACTTATAGAGTTTGATGGGGCTGAAAACATTTACAAAGTACTTTCGTCCAAGATCGGACTCGATCTACAGGTTTAATAAGTAGAGGGGATTTAAATCCTTGTGCATAAATGACAAAGATGATGATCTAATTACATAGGGCAAAGACCTATCAGTTTAAAGTAGCTGTTTTCCTTTCATTTTGATCTCATCTTGATTTTTGATTTTCAAAGCAGTTCCTGCACATTCCAATGTAACAATTTTGGTTCATTATAGCTTGATTAGCCAAATTACACCTGTATTAATTGAGAAAATGTCAAAAAACGATCAAAGGTGCAACTTTGTGATTGTCATTTGAATATATGTGCATGATAATAAATATTTCATTTTTATATCAGGAGGACGTATTTACGTAGTGCCTGGTACATGAACCTGCATCAGGTCCAAAAAAAGGGAAAAACAAATCCAGATAAGTGTTTGGGTTTGAAACTTTGATCAACCTTAAAGTTAGCACAAAATCCACAAGTGATCCACATAGACTGAATAACTTTTGCTAAACTATGCACCATGCCCCCCCCCTCCCCCCACCCAAAGGAACAAGGAGAACAGCTGCAGCAGCTGCAGCAGTGCCTATATGTATGAAACTGCAGTACCTATAGTGAAAACATTATGTCTCATTGCAGCCTTGCTGAAGGAAGCTGCAGCCCTTTCAGTGCCTTTAACACATAGCTGTAATAATGAACTGTGGTTTACCTTTAAAGATTCCTAAGGTCAAACAAAAAGAGGTAATTTAGCTCTGTATCTTTACTAGTACTATGAGAGGATCTGGATACATGTCTGGGAGCAGAACAGCTTCAGACAATGGTCAATTAATGTAATGAGACGTTATATGAGACGTTAAATGAGGCGTTAAGTGAGACGTTAAATGAGACGTTGAGGGCTCTTTTAGAAAGCAGTGCTTCTGCACTGAGCAGAACTAGCCTCATTAAAGATGACAATAATAATAATAAAATAATAAAAAATTACTTAGATGTATCAAGGCAACCCCTCCACCTCGTTTAATTTGTACTCAAAATTCTTTGTTTGTTTTCTCTGCTGTCAATCAGCTGTAATTAGACGGCTCCAAAACAAGACGACGAATTCACGCCATGACATCTATCGCTGGATAATATTATTGATATGACCTTCGGTGAAAATTTCGGTTCAGATTAGTTAGTGACTAATATGATTGTTCTAAATAATTTCTATTGAAGGAAATAGCTGCCCCTTGCTCTAGTAAGACATTGAACCCGGATGGATACTATCTCGGCCAAGAAGTCCCTGGAAAGTTGATCCCCTTTCTGAAGTAGATACATGCAAAATCTACTCTCACAAGAACTTCAGGGTTTGGGAAAATTCAGATTAAAGCTGCATTTTGAGTTGGAATTGTAATTTTAACTGTTCATGAAGTTACAAAAATCTATCAGGTGATATTAAAGCAAGTTTATAGCAAGTTTATAGCAAGTTATATTGCTACTTTTTGTTGGTATCCATTACAGAAATATTTGTGTTCCACATAACTTTTCCTTGTTTCGTCCTTGAACCGTCGATTGTTATTGTTCCTGTTGCAATTTTGTGGACTAAAGTTTTAATTCCTTTAGAAGGGTCATCAGAATGGCCTCCCAAATATGCCAGAAAGTTAGATAACGGTCACCAATGCTCAAATTGATCTCCCCCCTCCCAAAAAAAATTACTGTCACTCTAAAAAATAGTGTTCTACCCTGCGCTATTTAATTGTCGCTTCTAACAATCCTGGGAGTACTATGGGAGAATCAGAACTTTCGGGGAAGTAATTGTAGAAAAACTGCTAACAATTTCTAGCCTGACAAGAGGGGAAGGGTTCAGGGGGATAGAGCCCTGGGGACCAGGATGAATTAAGTGCCCCAGGGGGACAGAATATGGGACAAAGAATAGTGTGTTCTCACTTTCTTAATACAAGAAGGAAGACTTGCAAAAGGGGTCACGGTGATATTATTATACCCACTGTCCACGACCTGGTTCTCTATGCCACTGGATGTGTGTGTGGGAATATTTTAGTCGTCCAGGTCAATTTCCACACTGACAGCAAACTCTCAAGTGACCGCCGACAAAAGTGACCTAAAACCAGCGTCAATTATAGAACTAGGACTCTCAAAAGTTCTTGACCATCTGTATAATTCAATTATCCTCTATTCCTCCCCAAAAAAGGTCATTCCTTCACCATGTATCATCTTTCATTCATTACTTATATCCTGAAAAAAAATGATTGCATATTTATTTGACCATAAATACCGAGGATGGACAAATATTAGGATACTCACTGCACTGAGAAGGTGTAATCTCTCCACGTATGTCCTCTCTGAAGTTAGAAGCTCAAACGCTACTTTGTGACTGTTATTGTTGAAGGCAGGAGGCTTGGGGGCTTTAACCTTTGGGGGGCAAAAAAATGGAAAAACAGGATAAATAAACTGTAAGCTATAAAGTACTACTTATAAATGTAGAAATATATACTGTCATACTTAAAATAAATAAATGAAAACCTTCCATGATACAAAAGCACACGCATTTCAAACGTCTAAACTATTCATAACGACCTGTGGTTTTAAGTGATGAATTATGTCATTAATGTCAGCATTTTGAAATACAACTTTTTAATATCAAACTGGTGGCTCTTCCTCAAACTTAACTTATTTTTTAGGTATAATCATAATAATATTCAAAGAAAATTTTTCCTTTTTAATACCCATTTGAAGAGAATTTAATCCCAACTATCGCATAATTCTAAGTTAACACTTTTCCATCAACTTTTTTATCATAGTTATAAACATTCCTCTGCTGATTTCGTCTATTTTTGGATTTGATTTATTGCTTGTAATATCAGCATGCGTTCAATAAAGAGAGCGGAAGTTAAAGGCCATAAAGATGTCTGTCACTGCTGTGCACTTTAGCTGTGCAATTTTGACTGACAGTTTTGATCTATGGAGAAAGGAGGGAGCTGTTGAAGGATGGATCTATCTAGGTCTACAACGTGTAAATTGAGACGAAAGCAAGGAAGCATCCAATTAGTTGCGCAGGAAGGGGCTAACATGTAGCAAGATTAAATTATATGCTCAATTAGACAGACCAAAAATTTCACAACCAATGTGTTGGCAAGGTGACAGTAACTTGGAATGGTAAACATAATCTGGCGGAAGGATGATAAGGGGGGGTGCGAAGAAGGACTTTCGACCACGTCGGCGATGGTCTTTTAAGGGGAAGCTGAAATGCAGCTGAGATTTTGGGGCAAAATTCTGTGAATGCATGAATGTTTTATACCGCTACCTTGGACATGGATTAATTCTGGCTTTTATGAACGAATCTGTTTGAAGTGCATTCCTCAATTGTTTTGGAAAACGGCAAGGTAATAAGAATATGGTATGAAATAGTATATCAATTCAAAAATTGTCCAAATTCATCATAGTTTTAAAAAGAAAACTGTATAACCTATATGCGAGCTACAACGACTAATTATAGTAACTATAAAAGGTTATAACCCCTGCAATAAGTTATAGTTTACATAATATAACATGCATATTCATAGTGCATGCATACATAATTGACAGTACAAAGGCGTTCATTTGACTAACCCCCTGCAGGGTTTAGCTGATTATATGAATGACGTTTCCTTAAACTTTTAACGCCTGGCCATTCATAAAAAAATATCATAAAGGAAGGAATACTTCCAGACATATCTCGCGCTGAGAATATTTTCTTTTCATAAAATTCAAATGATGCAACCATCATAAAATCTACGCCATAATGTCCATCACCACTCTGTGACGAACGCAATTTAATCACAATGGTGACAGCGGTGGGACGAGACGTCACGTGAGGCTATAGACGTATGAGACCGTGTCAAGACACTTCTGATGAGAGAACCGACAAGCTAGTAATAATTTCAATCCCAGAATTCTATAGGGTATCTAAAAGTATAATACACCTGACAGATCAATCGTGGGAAATATATTTCTATATTAGCGGAGACATTCTTGAAATTTATAATGAAATCGAAATTAATCGAAAACAAGGTCCACCGAAACATATCACATTCTTCTTCTTTCTTTTTTCTCCTACCCTCTCTTTCTTTCTGAAGTTTTTTTTCTTCAATCTTCCTGGAATATGTTCAAACATGTGAAGAAGTGTAAAGAAGTTTCACCTCAATTCTAAATGGTTCTTTGAAACTTGAAAAGGCACAACAACGATATTTCACGAATGGGGAAAATAAACTCACGTTTTAACGTTTTAACAGTCTTGTTGGATCGTTTGCATGTGTAAACGTCAATCATAAAGTGTCGTGTTCAACCGACCGGTTTTCCAACAAATATGTTCAAAAGAACGAATGTTAGATTAAAATTGTTTTATCCTCTTCCGTATAGGCCAGGGGTTCACAGTTAATTTAAAACGATGGTCAGATTTCAAGTCTCATTTTATCTATGTATTTAGCTATATGTGCAGGGTATAGGTCAGTAGGATGCTCAAGCCTACGCTCATTTTAACTATGTTAGCTATATATGCAGGATATAGGTCAGTCGGATCCTCAAGCCTACGCTCATTTTACCTATGTATTTAGCTATATGTGCAGGGTATAGGTTAGTATAGGATGCTCAAGCCTACGCTCAATTTACCTATGTATTTACTTTTATATGTAGGGTATAAGTCAGTAGGATGCTCAAGCCTACGCTCATTTTACCTATGTATTTAGCTATATATGCAGCGTATAGGTCAGTATAGGGTGCTCCAGCCTACGCTCAATTTACCTATGTAATTTACCTATGTATTTAGCTATATGTGCCTCCAGCCTACGGCCTTAGTTAAGTGCTTGGAAACATGATCGGTGCAAGATTGTGGCCCGATCTTTTGCAGGCCTGGGTAAAAAACCTTTTGCGGGCCGGATTGGCCCGCGGGCCGCCTTTCGAAAAACCCAGACTAGTATAGTCGGTTCTGATTGGGTAGTTTAACGCAATGAGAAAAACATAAGTTACTAATTGATGCTTCTCTGTGTTGAAGAACCTTTTAAATATTATACTTGTACCAAAAACTTTTAGAATCATGAAGTCAAGCTATCTAATGAATTATTCGGCCGACTTGAACCCCCAAATTATAACTTTTTTTGTAAACTTATTTCACTGTTAAGGCGCTTACATTTCGTGAAATATTGATGAGCTTTGCTATATATTCAAGACCTATAGTGTAGCTTGAACAATTTAATTCGACATTTTTGTCATTTGTTTTCATTTTTTTTATAATTTCTCGCTTTGTATTCATTTTGCTTATTTGAACAGTTATTTCAAAATTTATTTCCTGCCACTTGTCTAAGGGCTGTCATAGTTAAGATTATATCCATTTTTTTTCAATAACAAATTGAGTTCCTACTTTTATAAGTACCGTCTTAATAAAGATGACAAGTTTTTTTCTCTTTCAATAATACATTTTCCAAAGGATTAATAATACTATATGTATTCTAAGATTTCCAATTCAGGACAACTTTATTTGATTCAACCTTTCCCTTCGTATTAAATATACTATCATCTCTTTTTTGTTTTTTTAAAGAAGTCATTTTTTAATTTAAAATCCTTATGTTATAATATTTCTTCCATGCATTTACTCAGACAAAAGTACCGTTTTCATAATAAAAAATAAATAAATAAAAAAAAGAGCAGTTTTAAAGACTTTTCATTATTGCAACATGTAAATTAAAATTGATATATACTAATTCAAAAATGCATTGGAGAGATACAAAATCGTAAATGTCGTTATTAATCCGAGTGCTTCATTCTAATAAAACAACTTATTAATGAAAACCAATGGAAAACGATCAAGCTCATCCTTACAAACAACAATAAAACCTTTCCCGTTTTTTCCGCTTCTTCTCCTCTTTTTATAGCCACGTTTCATCGTTTTTTCTTACTTTGTTCTGTTTCACTGTTTTCATTTCTATTGGGAACGATATTGTTTGCCTTCATATTGTCCAGAGGTTCGAAACCGGTAAGGAAGGTCGTAATTCCACTGTAGGCGCTTGTCACCTGTATCGAACAAGTTCTGTTTTTGGTGACATATTTTGCCTTACTCTAGAGATCAAACATGATGCTAACCAACTCGATATACCAACTCGAGTATATATATATATATATAT
>JAAAKB020091383.1:0-13245 GCA_010014835.2 Apostichopus leukothele | reverse complement strand
ATCTGAAATTTTCTTGGTACGCTGCGCGCCAACCGATGGTGGCGCTCCGCTTAGATAGTACTTACGGCCGGAATACTAGAATCGATTACGTCCCCCCCACGTTTCAAATCGGATTGACGCCCCTGCTTTAAGCAACAACAACAACAAAAAAGAAGAAAAGAAGAAATGTCGTTCATGAATCTTCAGAAATCAAACTCCTGTACATATAAGTAAACATCAAATCAGTATATACACCGGTAAATACCGCAGTGTATTTACCTTCCTTGGTTGGAGGAATGGTTCGTACACAATTAGATCAATGCTTATTTTGCCAGAACTTGACCAATCACACCAAAACATTGTTAACAAAATTGATAAAAATTGGGATAGCCGACATTCCTATATATCGGTCCCAAACTTGAGATTCGGTTTTAAGGCAATGATATAGATATGAATTCAATCTCCTATCAGTAAAATGATTGTTATTTTTATGTTACGCTGTTAGTAGCTGAACTTGAAGTTTCATGAAATCCTGACGATTGGAGTAATGCGACATGACTCCCGAACCATCTTCCTCTGAATTTCCTGCATGCTCATATATAACGTTTAAACCTTGTTACGGAACCGTACAGTTACAAATAGTTTGTGTGTGCATGCTAAGGACACAAGCCCAAACCATCATCTTTAGTTTATATCACAGAGACCTTTGTAGTGAACAACTTTCCCAATCCCCTAAGAAAAATCTTGTACCGATTGGAAAATATCCTTGTTTAAATTCGTGTCTGGGAGCTGTCAATTTGACAATTTTTTAAAAGTAAATCTGTGATGTCGTAGTGCCGCAAGGAAGTGAAACCTTCAAAAATGTCTTTGTCTTATTTTCATATCTTTAAGTTATAATGTTAACAATATTGACACTGAAATCAATGCAATCGTTACGTCATGTTAAAAGTATCAATATTGTGGATGCAGCATTTGCATTATCATCTCCATTACAGAAAAATGAAACATTTTAATAGTAAATAAAAGAAGAAACATAAATTCAAGCATCGGCTCGATAATATCATATCATTTGATATCATACAAAATGAAAGCCTAAGTTGGTCTTAAAATTATTCCAAATTAAACAATTCCCATGAAATCAACTAATGATTTTATCTTACTTTGGGAAGGATATTTATTTATAGTGCAGCAACGACTACCGAATGTTTGTTGGACTGTTGAGTCTCGTAGAGTCGCACACAGTGGATGGGGAAAGTTGATGAGGTCGAATTCAAGGGTTCTTGTAATTCTATGATGACACCTGTGAAGTCAAATGGCGGCGGACGGTTCAAAAGAAAGCGAACCGAAGTTCATTTTCATCTCAGATGACGGCGATGCATTAACATTCTTCATAAGACCATCGGAGACTAAATCTCGATTACGGCCGCTCATTGAGGTACCCATTTTTCTGAAAACATTTGGAAATGAACAGAATGGCTTAATTTGGAAAACGACCGTAGCATCACTAGCCTATCCATTCTAAGTTGCGATACTCTGAACAATAACCAGTTACACGAAATGAGTAACTGTGTCCTCCTGTCCTGTTTCAATTTTGTAATCTCTCTTTCAAAATTCCTTATTCAACAGAAAGCTGGGGGACTGGTTACAAGCAAAGCAAGACAATGTGATGATGTCATCAGGTAGGTAGAGATTTTAGTACTTAAAATATGATAAAATATCAAGAAAAATAAGATATTGAGCAAGTCACAATTTCTTGA
The DNA here is from genome assembly GCA_010014835.2 of Apostichopus leukothele. NCBI lineage: Eukaryota > Metazoa > Echinodermata > Holothuroidea > Aspidochirotida > Stichopodidae > Apostichopus > Apostichopus leukothele. Next base: position 11,509 of record JAAAKB020091383.1, on the reverse strand, counting down.
TCAGGACTAGGCCCCTACAGTAAGTCAGTTATTTTGACAATAGTTGGAGTCACTGTCATGTTGCTACTCTTTCCATTGAGTTTAAATGGCCATATGTGTTATAACTGACCCAACATGTTCTTCTTGGTGCTTTCAAATAAGGAAAGTTTGTATGACTTTGCTACCTATTTGTGATAAAATTACTGTTTAATGATTCAGTGTTTTGTAACATTCCTATTGCCTTTCGCCCAGAAGCCTGATGAACATCAATGTATTACCTCACTATCTAAAGTACCTGGCACTTAAACAACCAATCACAGTACAGAGAACACTATTCCTACCTGTACTCCTGTTACCTTCTCTGAAACTAGTGTGAATAACAAGTAGTCCTTCGAAGAATTTCAAAATTGTTTGTGGGAAATAAATGTGGTGGAAATTAAAACAGTGTGGTGATGAAAATCACCACTCGTATTTTTAGATGCCATCATAAACATGTAACCTACCAAGTCCCTCAACTATCCTTTAATCTATATTTAATTTGTACAGCAACTGGTTGAATAGTGAGGGTACTGCTTCTTATTGGTCGGGTGCAGTGTGAATAACATGACCCATTTCTCTTTTCGTAAACAATTATGCCAGAACCACCCCTCACTTGTTCTCCTGTAAGTAAACAATATTCAATACACTATTATAAGGAATGCAGCCTGTGACGTCTCTCACTTTCTTAAGAGCTCAAAATTTGCAACTTTCAGTATTTAGGTTTTCATAATTTCCCATCAGAGTATTTGAATAAAAGCCAGTGATATTGTTAAAGAAGATCAAAAATTGGCCGAAAGAACAGCAAACAATACAAAGGGAATTATCACCATATGTAGTAGATTTATAACAGCAAAGCACAAAATATTGTGAAATGCTAGATGGCAGGTAGTATTGAACTTGTTGATATAGAGATTCCTTTAGTTAGGATCACTTTTATTTAGGATTACAATTGAATGATCATTTGTTTACAGGATTGCTGCTGATGATGACATTGCAACAGGTGATGGATATGTGCAAGCTCAGTTTGTGCATGATTGTCTCAGCCAGGGCCAACTCCTTAATACAAAGGATTACCTTTGCAAGTATGTATAACATTTAGCAGTTGTCTGCCATTGCCCTCTTCTGGTCTGGGGAAACATAACATGCCAGTTTATCCTTCCTGTAGCATTTATTAGACATGCCAACTCTCCCAGTCACTCCACGGGATCTCCCAAATTTAAAAGCGATGCGTTGTACTGCGATGTTATGAGAAATTATCTTCTGGCAAATTGTGATTTCTGCATTAACTTTTTTTGCTAAATTGCCTTTGTGGTCAGATTGGGCTACTAGTACATATGTTTTTAGAATCGCTTTACATATGAAACTTAAATCAGGCTCACATTTTTGCACAGTATGAGAAGAGTTCTACACTGCAGGTACTGTACAGCCTGCTGCTTTAACTGTACACGAAAGAAACATGGTGCTGGAAAGCCTGCCGCTCTCCCCCTGACTGAAGAAGAATGAAAAGTTACAAATCAACTTGACTGTCGTGACCTAGTTCTCATGAAGTTATCCAGACCCATAGTCCTTCAACGGGTTCAACCGGCCCTCACACATCAAACTCATGAGGACCAGTTTTTCAGAAAATAAATTGTACTCGTTTTAAGTAACATGCAAAGTACTTCCCTGTGATTAGTTACAATTGCTGACACGTGGTATTCTTCATGAACCACTGCGTATTACACCACCGTCACAAACTGCCAATGGGTAAAATAGTACATGTTGAGTTTCTCTGACTGCAGCCGATGCAACTAAAATAGCTGAATCTTGATCAATCTTAGAAGTAATAGTACACGCATGCTACCAACCTTCCACAATGTTCTTTGTTGCGACAGTCAAGTTGGGTCAGGTCACTTTCAGCCAGACAGTGAGCAAACAGCTTAAAAACCTTTCATCGGTTCATTTTAGCTTTTATGCAAACGAAGTAATTTTGGATATTAATAAAGCAACACAATTAACACTATGTTAACAACACTGTGCCACTTTTTATCAATTTTTTTTTCTTTTCATCCCTGTGGTGAACATGCAGGTCACACACAAGGTCACCGTCACCAGGAGAAACGTCCAATGTATTGGTTAATGTTACTGGCACAGGGTAAGTTAAGACAGCTCAACACTTGTCAGAAGGATAATCAACCTTTTTTGAAGTGGCCAGAAATTTAAGCATGCCAAAAAATTTTCAAAAATAGCTTTGAAAGTTATTCCGGTAGCTGAAATTGATTGCTTAATAAAAGATTATGGACATTTTTGGCATCCTTAGGTCAAAAGAACATCCTCATAGGATTTTGTGTGGCAAAGATATGAAGTTTTAATATCTGTTGGTATTTTGTGAATGCATCTGGCAACAGTAGAATGACTTATGTGTCATCATGGAGATTAAGCTAAAAAAAAAATTCTTTTTCTTTCTAATATTTAACTCACTTATTCACAAAGGAAAATATTATTTTTAGAAAAATTGAAACTCTAAATGCAGAGAAGCGTGGCAGGTAGCCGCTGTTCTCAATGTATCACATTTCAAGGATAAATCAACAAGTAGAATATAATAGGAAAGTAAAGCTATTGCCAGGCATTTGCCTTTATGACATCACAGACGAACTACTGTGATCCACCACAAGGAAGAAACAAGGGTTCTGTTCAATCAAACATATCTGAAGTGAGGCACAAGATATATTAAGCTGTTGTTGTCAACCAACAGTGGGGCTTGTGCCACAGGAATATCCCTGTCTTTGATTCTTGTTATACACTGATTCGACTTAACATATGGAACGGAATTTTCAACTACATTAGTAACCTTTTAGGAAGATATCCAAAATGCATCAATAATAATGTAATCGCCATATGTGTGTTCCGTATATATCACATAAACAATTAATATGTAATAATATGTACATTACTTCATGTTTACGACACCATGCTTCACGTGAGGTGTGTATATTTGTGGTCAGGTGTGTGCATTGACAAGTAGACATTGAAAAGAATTAATATGGCCCTCCAAACAAAACCAAAAATGGTTTCACTAGCAGGTTCTAATCTAGAGGTCCATAAAAAAAAATTTACCTGACCCTTAGCCCCAGTGCCTAATGTTTTTTTGTTTTTTTTACCGTAGATTTATTAAAAATGCTTTTTTGCCATTTTTCATTTTCATATCTCAAGGAGGATGAAGTACACAGAAGAAGAAGACAGAGCTATTCTCCAATACATAGCCAAACATCCCGCAAACTACGGCGGTAATGTTCTTTGGAAGAGAATGGAATTAATGAAGGTTAGTTCTTCTAGATTTCATGTTTTTACTTTATTGTTTGCATAATTAATCATAACCACAATTAATTGCTCCATTGACTTACACACTAACTTCACATAGAGCAATGATACATAAGTATTCAACTGACACGTCCTACCCAACATATGGTAGCTAATGGCTTGGATTGTCATGGCACGTATACAAATTTACACATCATGTCTGTTTGCATCTTGAGGTGGAAGAAGTGAGTGTTTAGCACAGTACTTCCAAACCCATTTGCCAGCTGTTGTTGTGGAATCTTCTTGGTTTACCCAAAAATTTTAAAAATAACTCAAGACAACTTCATTTTTGCTGAATTTTTCATCAGCAGTTGTTTATTTACTTCATCCTTTCCAATATACAAGGTATACTAATGATGATGATGACTGAAAATGTGCTGAAAATGTCACCTAAAGTAGGTCCATTTAGAGACTTTTCTTGACTGTTAACCTTTCGGGCGGATGTGCACCAGTCTAGTTGTGGTATGGTATCTACACAACACAGAGATCACATTGTGATGGATAACACGTCTGGAAAAAGTCTTGGCGATTGAAAATCAATATTTTACACCTCGGAAGACATAGAAATGGAATGAATTCAGAAAGTTCATTTAACCTGAGTCTTTGGTTTCTCCTGCAACTTTGCTCAAAAGTGAAGACATTCTGTGCAAATGGTTTTAGAATTTCTTATTTTTTCTTATGGAAAGTCATAGAATGTGATCTTCAATCAAGTGTAGGATCCATGGTACTCATATTTCACTGGCGACCAGGTACAGTCACAAAACTAACGGAATGTCTTTTATTTACGAATGCTGTACAATATCTGTTTCAATGTTAGGCGCAGTTTGACCAAGATGCTATCATCTTTGTGCTCATGGTCATCACCAAGAGACATTTCCAACAATAATATCTAGAGTAAATTTAGAGTAGGGTTTAGTTTTAAGGTATCAGATTCATGTCAAGTTTTATACAACAATATCAAACCAGAACATAGTTTTGCTAGAATTAACTGCAATTGGAATGTAAAATGCTGCTTCTTAGAGCAGTGAGTTTGATTCAATTCACCTTCTAGAATCCCACTAGGCAGCAGACACTGCCATGACAAAGCAGTGTCAAATTGCAACAAATTCTAAGTTACCCTCCAAAAACAGACCTGTACAGTATTAAACTGAAAAATCTTCCATCTTGTTTTGTATTATAATATGTTAAACATATTGTCAGACGAAACTGCTTTGCCGTGGAAACAGGGATGGAAGCCTATTCTTATAACAAAAAACACTCACTTTGAAAGTAACTTCCTGGTTTTTATCAACCTCATATAGATCACTGCTCATTCGTGGCAGTCCATGAAGGACCACTTCTTAAAATGTCTTCACGACCATCTGCCTGAGTATGTAGAGCTAGAGAGAGAACGGCAACAGGAGATGAGAAACTCAAAGAGGAGACGATTGACAGAAGAGGTTAATAACCCAAAGAGGCCGAGATCAAATCAGAAAAGTATGTTTCTTATAATTCCATCACTTTAACTGATTCTTCCTAAGGTATATGAACTGATGTTGTCATTGACAGTTTTCTAGAACCCTGGTGTTAATAAAATTTTGGAGGGTCGCCAAAAAAGAACATTCAGAAAAAAGAGAAGTTTTGCCGGTTTTTTGGGCGAAAACAAAGTGGAAACGGTTGATCATAACTTACTTGAAATGTCCCAAAATATATAACACCATTTTTGCAGCTAAGCGCCCTCAATAATAAAGACAACTCAAAGGAGAGGGGGATATCTCCTTCCATAGACAAATTCACTCGGCCACTGGGGGATTGCCAAGATGGTGCAGGTGAACATTGAGGTCACCGACTAAAACAGTTTGAATATATGTAGAAAACAGTGCTTTGTGTTTTATGCAACCAATGTTGAGATACTTATATCCATTGAAAGTATTACTGTTACAAATTAACAAAAGTTTTCTTTTCACACCCTAGGTTTGTCAAAACCTGTAATTGCAGACAGGCAAGGAATTATTTATGAATTTTTGAAAGGTAAGATTATTTACTGTACCTGTTGCAAAGTGTAAAATATGATACGATTTTGTCTCGTAAATAGTTGTTTCCGCCATAAGGCACTTCAGTAAGCCAGGGGCAAAAGCCCCTTGCTGATAGAAATCAGACTCTGTGGTTTGAGAGATGGAAAAAATTGAGATTTTGTGAGTTTGAACTTTGTGGGCCGGGTCGGAGAGAATCATGGCTTAAGGATGACAGGAATGGAGCATGTTTTAAGGGAGGCGATGAGAGGTGGCAGGCTTCATAGTCTGGTCTGGTGCTGGACGATGAATGGACTCAGAGGTTAGATCATGGAGGAGCATTACTATGATGGTAAAGCTGGAAACTGTTGGCTGGATTCTGCAATGAAATTATGTGTCTTCTGGTAGATGGGGATCCCAAATTTCCAAATCTAGGCTGGTGAGGGGGGTCGCATCTAGGACATACAGTGTCTGTTTTAGCTGGTGAATTGGTGTAGGTGGTGTGTACGCATGGCGGCTCTGTTAAGGAATTTATCTCTTAGTTGGTTTAGTCTCTCTTTGACTGATGGAATGTGAATTGTGAAACAGTGTGGCTGTTACTGTGTCACAGTCTGTATCCCGTAGCAGGTGAAAGTCAATTCTGCATGCTCAGCATTGTGTGGCCTCTTGTTGTTCTGTGTTGAATGTGGTAATGTGAGCCATGGCTTAATAGAGTATAAGAGGCAGGCAACTAAATAAACAACCAAATTCAAATTCCATTGGCACAGTGAAGCAAAACTCCAATGTTGCTATATTCTATTGATTGATTGACTGGTTGATTAATTGAATGATTTGGTTCATTTCATTGGTTGATTGACTGATTTGGTTGATTGATTGACTGATTTGGTTGGTTGATTGACTAAATGATTGGTTGATTGACTATATGATTGGTTGATTTGATTGGTTGATTTGGTTGATTGATTGAAAATATGGTTGTTGATTGGTTGACTTGATTGGTTGGTTGATTGATTGGTTTATTTTGATTGACTGACTTGGTTGGTTGAATAAATGATTGGTTGATTGATTGGTTGATTTGATTGATTGATTGGTTGTTTGATCGACTGGTTGATTGATTAATTGATTGGTTGCTTCATTGATTTACTAAATGAATGATTGATTGGTCAATTTATTGATTTGACTGGTTGATTGATGGATTGATTGATTGAGGGTCTGTTTTTCTCTTAGAAATGGAAGATCCAGTTGAAGATTTGGATGTTGATGATAGTGAGGATACTGATGGCATAGAGAAGCAGCTCATCGAACAGATTCAGGTATTTACAAACAACAAAATGTTATTCATTTTTAGGTTCTTGGATTGGCTAGAATTGTCAGATATAGATTTAACCGTGACAGAAATAATCCTGTTTAACAGATACTTAACCAGTGATGATTTCTTCATATACGTCTCGGGCACATTGGCTTGATCGATTGCTATCTGCTCATTGCTGCAAAGACAAGAAGTTTGGAGAAGCTAGAAATATCAAATTTAGAGTTAAAGGTGACACAAATAGCCATTTAGGTATCTGCAAACCATTGCTAGTTAGGTATCAGCAAACCATTGCTAGTTAGGTCAGTGGGATTTCATTTCATTTAATATATTATCATAATTCCATAATTATCATAAGTCTCTGAATGGAAAAAGCTTCAACAAGCTTGTTCAGTTTTGAACTTTCTTTACAATACTACCTTATATATCTGGTTTAATATGGTCACCACAAAAGTAGTCTCATCTTTGCCACAATTAAAGTCATTTCATCTTTTCAGTTTGTGACAACATTACCTAAAGGATAAGTACCCAAGGATTTAATTAAATGAAGATGAGAAAAAATAATCGTCCTTCATAACCTATTTTGAAATAGTAAACATTTAATTGATACCCCTTGACTCAGTTACCACCCCTTCCACTCAACTACACTGTGAAGACTTTTTGGACAATATTACATCATTATTATTTTTTTATTTTTTCATTTTTTATTTATTTCCCCCCGCCTTATGTTTGAAGTACTTCTTTGTGCAATTTTATCATGTTCTATGTTTGAGAATTCTAATAAGCCAGGTGTACTCCCACATTCATGGTTGACAATTTTTCACTTTTGAAATTCTTTCATCTACTAACAGAGGAGGTGCAGGGCACCTTCATAAGCACATTTCACATAAAAGGTGGGCAAGGACCAAGTTACATCATTTTTTTTGCTATTTTTCTTCTTGCAACTAATGTGTCATTTTATCCTCCTGCAAGAATTAAACATCACAGCAGGTCTTTTAGAGTTTCTATTTTTCTCTATTTAAGAAATGACAAAATCTTCTGTCTGTTTTTCTCATTGTAGTTTTGGTGTGAAAAGTTCAGCTTGTCAAAGAAAGCCATTGCCACAGCCTTGCACATTAACAGTGGCGACTTGGACAGAACAGAGCACTTGTTAGAAAAGAAGACGCTCTCCCCCGGTAAGAGAAGTTCAAACAGCTGTTTGCATTTTACCAAACGACATCTCCTGTTAATCATTCACGTATGAACAAGAAATATGTCACTTGTTTGGATGCGTTCATGTCACAACAGATGTTGGATTCCGGCTTACCTTTCAAAATTGAATTAATATGAAAATGACTAATACTTTGCTCTTCAAAAGTTTCCGACAGATATATCACATTTGATTGTGTGACTGTTATGCGTTTCGTAACAAATGTTGTTTATATTTAACCTGATTAAAGGCGTATTAACCCATCTCAAGCTCAGAAATGAAGTTAATGTTCACTTAGTATCAAGTGATTTCCAGCTGAATCAAACCATGTTCTATTATTTGTTCAGGAAAGGGAGTGGGGGAGGGGAGGATAAGGAAGGTGATTGAAGGTGATGGAAGGGAATGTGGGGGGGTGGATATGAAGAAAAAGTCCTTTGTAGGGAGGTCAAGCATCAGCTCATAGGAGTTAAACAATGCATTACTTAGTTTATTGAGTGAATATGAAGAGGATTTGGTGGAAAGGTTTACGTAATTAAAGCATATTTTGCATTGTTTTTGTCAACAATGTTATCAAACCTACTGAGCATTAAACAAACTAAAATTGCAATATATGAAAATTTAGGGACCCTCCTAGAAATTTTGCTTGGGGAAATACTGTGAGAATTTTATGACCATAGTCTGCCATTTTGAATTATAAACATACGCTGCCATTGCCAATATTCCAGACCACAAAGTTAAGTTCAATGAAATTATGATTTCATCTTTCATGAAGAAAAATGTTTTCCTGCTTTATTGCTCTAAAAAATATTTCTCTCTGACATTTTCCTCTCTTTTCCTTCAGATACAAAAATTTGGTCCCACGACGATGACAAGCTACTCTTGAAAGGAGGTAGTTTTGTCGAACTCTGTTCAAAGTACGGCAAAGAATCTGTCGTATTAAGGAAAGTTTTCCTTGCTGGTTGGCATGCAAGTCCAAGATAGCTTTTAGTGAATTTTTGAAGGAAGCAATTTGCTTATTGGAGAGCAGCTTTCTGTACTTTGCTGAAAGAGAGCAGGGGCATCTGTCAAAGAGAGGAAAAAGTTTGGACAACTTTAATCCAGCTATCAGCAAGCTTTTAATAGTTTGTGACAGAAAGATTCCTTCAGAAAGAAAGTCACAAGTTGATATCTGAGCTGTTGCTTTAGTCTCCGATGTGTGTGGCAGTCATTCTATATCAATAACATGCTCTCTGGGTTGTGACAGCATTGAATTGTTTATAACTAGCCAAACTTTGGAGTAATTCTGTCATGGACTGGTTTGCAGATAACATAGTTGCCAAGGGTAGGCAATCACCCAATTGTTGTAAACTGCCAAGAGTTGCCATGTGTATAAGTTAAGGCAGACTTCTTTCTATGGAACTTGTCTCGTCAAAGTTGGCCTATTTTAAACTTTATAAAGTACTTGTTGGAATTAGAAAATGATTGTTTTATTGGCAAGTTACATTTTGAGTGGAATGTCAGATTGTTGAGTGGAGTTTATTTTATTCATCTATGTCACATTTAGAGGCTGATTTGAAAAGTCAAAGGTCATAGTGACATGAGTATTGTCAAGGGGGGTAGAAATGCATACTGTTAAAATCTGAAATATATTTTTTAATGTTTTGATGGAGGTCTTATTTTTGAATTTTTGAAATAGGGTATCTGTCAAATATAATGGTGCATTGAGATTGTAATAAATGTTGTGGCATCCAAAGGTTGAATTCCAGCCTGGTTTGTCCTTTATAAAGTTGTAAATGCATTGTACTATTTCCTACTGTTGCAAAAGATCTTAATTTTTTCTTTGCATTATCTTGATAACGGTAAAGTTACTGTGCTGTTACAGAACAGTAAGAAGACATCCAAGCTTTAGACACAGTGCGGTTTATACAAGATTTAATTGGTGTGAAAATTTGTGAAAGGAAAACACCCTAAATACCCCTAGTGGGCTTAACATTTGAGGGGGGAGAGGGTGGCTTACCATTGGGGGGAGGCAAGATTTGGCTACTGATTCGTTATTTTTGTGTGCTTTTAATTATATCAACACCTGGAGTAAAAATTAAAACGGTTAAATTTTCTGATAAATACAATTTGCTGATATTTTCTTCCACTATGAGAACTTACCAAACATTGTCTGCTAGATTCCTATCTAAAACAATTTGTTTCTGTTTAGAATAGATATTTTCCAGTTTAAATTGTCAAATTAGCCCAAAAAATTCATACATTGTTAGGAAAATGAAAGGTAGCACAGAAATTTAAAAAAAGAGCAAACATTCCAAAATAAAAATAGGACAATTTCAGGTCAGAAAATATTGGCTTTTTATAGTATGCTTCAAAATCTCTCATATTTATGCATTTATGGGTCGGCATGTAGAGGGCAGTAAACTCACCTGTCGTTCATTTACTGTAGTTTTACTAATTGCAATTTATATTGATGAATGTTTTAGAAGTTTTCCATATATTTCAAGTACATTATCACTGGAGGAGATAAAATACATGAATGCTTCAAAGTAGCTTGTTGTGTTTCATTTTAAATTTAAATAACTACTTTTTGAATGTTATGTATTTCTTCTTGCCCCTGGAATGGACTAAATCAGCTAGTCATTTAACCTTATAGGCAAGTAAACATTCTTCCGTTTCTTTAAATAAAGACAAGAACTTTTGTTTTTCACTGTAATACTTTATTAATAATCAATACTTTATCAATAATCAACATCACCACACAAATATAAATTCATCGTAAACAAAGGATTCACCTCAAACATAGCATATAATATATAGATAAAATTCTTCAACTAAAAGAAAAAGTGAAAATAAAATTGCATTTTGTATCAATTTAATAGATGCAGTTCTTCCAAAGTAAATCATTCTCAATTCCAATAAAGTGTTTTCTTAAAGTGACATTCCTATGCGAGTATGTCGCAAAAAGCAAGAACATCATAACTTCAGTTGGGAAAAATATCTTATATGGAGACCTTTGATATATTCCAGCTTCTGTGCATAGTTTGACCTTAACTTTAGCCAATATATCCTTCGCAAATTTCTAATTATGAGCCTTTAAGAAGTGTCTAAAGCACCAGACTTCTTTGCATTAACATATTTTTTCTCTTTCAACACATATGATGAAAATATCAATATTAGGAAAAGTGCATACCATTTTGTGAGAATAATTTCACATGCTGTACTTTAATGACTATAATGTATCCAATTTCTGCTTTGTTTTCAAAATAGCACAATTTATTTTCATTAACTGATCTCACTTTTTTGTACTTGAAAAGTTCAAAATGCAATAAATGTCTTTTAAAACTATGGTTAAAATAATACACACACTTCAATTGCTATAATGTTTTTTTATACACAGGTAAATATCTCACTACTCATTTGGCACACAATTATTTATAAGAAACTATCAATAATCATAATGAAATTAATTAATCATTTTTATATACAATTTCATTCATATTTCTCATTAAAATAGCAAAGATTGTAATAGTAAGATTAGGTCCTTATAGATCATCCATACAGGCCCCAATTTGAACATCCCAAAAACTGAGAAAAGTTCTCAAAAAGAATTTCTGTGTAAAAGTAAGTTGGCCTGACGTTTCGATCCTAGCAGGATCTTCTTCAAAGGCTAAATGACAAGTAACAGTA
>JAAAKB020091272.1:0-13247 GCA_010014835.2 Apostichopus leukothele | reverse complement strand
AAGAAGTTTTAATGATTATGATATTAGGAGGAAGAATTTTTATCCCTTTTATATTGTCCAATGCATCAGCCCCCCCTGCATAAGCATATTTCCATTAGTCCAGTGGAGTATATTCCAAGGACATTTCACTTTTTATTTTAAGCGGCAGCTTGTAACTGGACTAACAGATACTCTATCTTAATAAATCTACGATAAAGAAACTTTCCATGGCATGGACAACAAATGGTCCTCATTTCTCACCACGGTGGGGAAACTGAAGTAATTCACAGTGACACCATTAGGTATGAATGAAAGATACAAAGACAACCCAAACTGTAGGGTTTCCTTTGAATAGGGAATGGCCAACAGAAGTATCAACCTGTTTATTGAACAGAATCCTACAGAACGTTGGGCACCAACAGGTAACTCTTGTTTCCTGAAAGAAAAACATATTGCAAAGACGAGACTTTTAACAGTTAATTTAAGATGTTATGAATGTATCTAGTAACAGAAAAGTCTGCAATAGTATCACAGCAGTTAGACTCAGCCTCCACCCCTCCCCCCCCCCCCAGAAAAGGAGCTTACGTTTCTTTGAATGGAACAAATCACTGATCCCAAAGTGGGAGATAAAAAAGTCACCAATTTTCATTTTTAAAAATATAAATATTTTCACCTTTTCATGAAACCTGTAGCTTATTTTACTTATTATTGAATATACCCCTTTTTTTTAAAGTAAACAAACACAGTGCATGAACCATCTAACAAATATTCCAGTTTAGCCACCTTTGAAGGATAAATTAGGACAAAGACCACAAAGAATTGCTTTGTGCAATATCTTGCACTGTTGACATCACAGATATCCATTGACTCCATTCACAGGAGGACACTAGATTTATCTGGCGTGAGAGTAACGCTCCATCCATTACATCATGAGAACGGAACAAGTTGAATTTTGTTTTCGCAGGTTTGGAATGTAAGTCCCTTTCATGTAAGTAATACATTATCTGGCTATTATTCAATCCTATTAGAAACAATATTTCACTTGATTTTAAAAATGTACTTTTTGAAAGACTGTCCATATTAGATAATCTCTTCATAATGGTGCCGGGGTAGGCACGCTCATCAAGGGGGAGTCTAGTTCTTGCTCTTGGGGAAGAGGTTCCGGTGTGTGGGAGTCGATCTTCTCCATCACCACTTTGTACAACTCACCCACTTCCTGTGAGTGCTGCGGACGAAAAACGTAAAAATAATTTACAAATATTTTAGATACTAATAACGTGAAAACATATTACAATAGACATACCAAAACAAACTTGGACTCTAAATCTTTGTGTATATTTTCCCAATGATGACCTTGAAGTCATTGACCGTTCTTAAGTACTGAAAACATAGCTTTAACGGACATAGAAGATCTATTTCTATATCTATAGAAATGCATGAAAGAAACTTGTCTGAAGAAAAATGAAGCACAAATCAATATTTCAGTAAACTTCCAATGAAAGCCAGTTCCATACAATTTTGGATATGGGAATTGGAATATGGGTGGAAGTCCTGAAAAAACAAAAATTTTCAACTTGCAATACTCACTTCATCTTTAGGAGCCAGTTGGTTTTGAAGCGAAGATAATCTCAAGGCAGGTAACTTTTGAAAAATGTATTCCACTAGCCTCAAGGTATGCCGAGCCACATTCTCTCTGGTGACCGACTTCAAAAGGAAACTATCGAACACCAGGGAGCAAAATTCCTCGGAGGAAAAGTCATCGGACATTCCGATCAGTTGAGATGTGAAAGGGTGGAGGAAGTTGTCATCCCACGTCAAATCTCCTTCGGTTCGAACCACTTTTGGCAAGATACGAGTCAGCGCTTCCTTATTGCGAAGCCTTGTGACGTGAAGCACGTAGTACAACGTAAGCGTCGACGCCGTTCTGCTCTTCCTGATCGTTTTCAGCAGGTACGTGGGAATGTCTTTCGGTAAGACCGAGGGAGTGGCCTCGTTGAGCTTTCGGTTTATGATGCGAATGTGATCGTCGACCAGAAGAGACATCAGGCAAGGCAGGAACTTCAAGATGATGTCGTTATCCTGAGATGTGAAGACAAACGAGACATTATTAATTCCATCGCAAAAAGTTTTGCCAACAGCTCTGACTGAAAATGTTTTCTTGAGTAAATGAATAAATAAAAATTTAAGAGCTTGTTACTGAAAGAGTTATCAACATTCTACGCTGTGATTGGTTTAAGTGCTATAAAGACGATTGCACACTGCAAGTTTCAAGCTGTTCATTCCACATTACAAAATCCTCTTTGTCACTTTAGTAGCGTTGATAAGTGATTCCTCATGTAGTGCTCCTGTTGAGGTCATTTACATATTAAAATCAGTAACTGGAAAAGCTCAGAGAGTTGTGATTCCTCGCCATAATTTTTTTAATCAGTTACCATATTGATACTGTAAGTGGTTTAAATCTTTCCTAAGCATTAAAAGTCAGAACCAGAAACTTGAGGAGTTCCAGCTCACATGAAACTTGCAGAGGTACTTGAACACATACTTGTGGACAGAAACCAACCGACTGATACATATGCTAAGAAATGTAAGCCAGGTCCTTATTCCAAACTGTTGTCCATATCCAACATGAAGTCTGCTTGTGTGGAATATTCTCATAGTTGCACTGTCATGGTCTTACACACATGGAAAGGTGATCACTTAATTAACATGATTTTAAATTATCCTTGACTTGGCTTGATTTCATAGAATACTCACCAACTTGGACTCCTTATAATGCTGTGTATCCAACATGTCCCAAGCTCCAAGACCAAGGACTAACATTCTCAACAGGAGTAGCAGCTCTGAACTTTGCTAGAAACAAAAAGAACAAATGAGAGGGGAAAAAAATAATGTACCATACCGAAGATTCTGAATTAGTGCTTGATTGTGAAATAAGAAAGTGTATTAACAACTGAAACCTGCATACACTTGTAACACTGTACGATGAAGAAATTCTACATGAAATAATAACTTGTATTCCTCCTCCTATTAAATGGAGCGATCCATCATACTTCATTTTTTCCTCATTTTTTTCCTTTATGTTATGAAGTTACTTCGTTTAATCCCATATTGAGAAATTGGATAAGGAAGAGAGCTTAATCCTGCCTGATGTTCTACTAAAATCCATCTTGTGTCAAACTATTTATTCTCCATGAATTTTGTTTGACTTTATTTACTTCATCGGGAAGGGAAATTCTTCCTAAATGAAATTATAATATTTCTGTTATGAGGACATCAAGGTACATATGATACACATGGACATTACATTTGGCCCTGTTGCTTCAATCCTAAGCCATCAATTGTAATTCATACATACTTCAGTCTGCTAACACATAAATTAGTATGTACATAAATAAGAGGCTTAATTAATGTGAGAAAGACAAGCCAGCATTCAAAACCAAATTTGCACAAGACCCTTTATGTCCCTTAAAAAAAATATTAAAAAGTCTGGGACATAACAAATTTGTCTTTTTAGATATGGTTATAATAAAATGAGAAGATTTACCCGAGGTAACTTCTCTGATGACACTTGATGAGACATGAGCTTTATGATGCTTGTAGCGAGTGTATGGATTGCAAATGGATCACAGAGTATCATGGAAAAGTCCCTGTGAAAGAGAAGGTATAATTTATAGCAACTAAAATGATTGTTCCAGTGTTTATCACTGTTTAGTCTATTCAGACCCAGACACACGATGAGCATGACAAAAAATTAATCTATACTGACATTGTAGCAGCATATTAGGCACAATAGGCTGCCCTTCTCACAATTGGCATGTTGATGATGGTGACAAGGTGGTAATGAAGTCATTTTAAAAGGATAAAAGCCAAGCAAATTTATCAACGGATGGAACGAATGGGAAAATACCTGGGAGATAAGTTCACCTTTAGACAAACATACAGCCTAAAACTTTCCCAAGCACAGAATGCAACAGATTTGTGCATTTTGCCAGTTAAGAACAAATTTTTCAGAATGTTTTAAATGTACATTCCTTGCGCATCATGTCTTTATGAGAAAAATGGAAGTTTGAACACTAGAAAATCATTATGTAAATTATCTAATATGGCAGGCTTATAAGATAGATAGATAGATAAAAAGCAAGCAATAAAAGGTAATCAAAGCATCCAAATAAAGAGATCAAGGCTAACCAACAGATACTCTTTTCCAAAATGTGTCTTTGGTAACTGGCCATTAAACATCACACATTTAGCAATAGATAGAGCAACCACTCTGTACTTAAAGACTAAATTTCCAGAACTGGCTGGAGGAATACCAATGTTGGTTACTTCACCAAAAGCCCTAAGAATCATCAACACCTATTGTGGGGACATTAAGAATAGGGCCTACCCTACAGGCCTTAGAAAAAAAGAAGAAAAAAAAAGTGGATTTGATACTTTACCCTAGAACACCTTCACGACCTCGCTTCACCCCGTCCAAGAATCCTTGCAGTTCTTTGGCTTTCTTATCCTCAACTTGTCTATCACGAATACAAGCATCCAAGCACCAGGTAAATTTGTGGCACGGATCTTGGCTGCAAATTTCAGAGACTTCAGAATCATGCAGGGACATTAAGATCTCGGCTCGGAGCGTACAATAGTGAGCGTTCCTACTCCGCACGAATAATGTCTTCAAGAATCTGATGACCATGTCATACAACTGGAGACTTGTCCCGACCATGTGACTTAGGTCTCGTACATGTTTGCTTTGTCTCCTGGTTTTAGGTGGAATGGAATAGAACATATGAGAATTTATCGAGTCCCGGCCAAACAGAATAGCCTCCTTCTCTTTGACATAATTATTCAGCAAAGGTGATACTTCATCTCCAAAAAGAGTTGGATTCCTCTCCCAGATCTGTCGCTTCACTTCGATCGGGGTCGCACTGTACAGTTCCCTGTCTTCCAAGATGGTGGTTAAGTATTTCTCTGGAATCTTCGGGAGGCATTTCATTATCGCCATGACGGTTGGCTGAATAGTTTTGACCTTGACTAGCGGAAAACATTTGGTCAGTAAGTCTTCAATCTTTTTATATCTCTCTTTTTCGCTGCTCGCTGCTATCTCATTTGTCTTCTCCACCAATTTCTTTTCCAATTCTTCCATGATTGTCTGATGGAACTCGAGTCTGCGTATATCGTGGAGGTCCAGCAGCGGTAAGGCTGGTTGTAGGGTGGGCAACAAGATTCCATTTTCACTTTGAAAATCTTCGATAGCCTGCAAGGGATCTGAGCAGTTTGTCAATGCATCTCTTAAGTGGTCGGGACCAGCTATACCAATTTCTTCAAAACCAGACATTGTACATTTGTGAGTTGATTAAGACCTGCAAATACAAGCAAAACCAAAAATAAAAACACACAGTTATTATGGCGAAGGTTAGCACAATGTCATTAACAACTCACTCTAACAATGTTCCATACTAATCATTGTTACTGTAGCCTACCTTTGACTTGTTTTCGAACAGCCCTAGGCTTTATAATCCGAATAACTGGTAAAGTAATGTTGAGTTCAGCAGACCTGCTTTCACAAAAACAGGGGCATTTATGCTGAAACTGAAACAAGATAGTAATGTCAAATGTAATATGAAAGCGAAACATTAATACTACATGTCACTGAGCTGCAAAATAAATTGTAATTGTTCCACTATATTAGTGTTGCAAAGACACAATGACATAAATGCAATTTCTACAATTATTTCCAGAAAAACAAAGTGGATTTTCTGCATAATACTAATGCAGGAACGCTAGGCCTATCATTACGCCCAAAAACATACAATCAGCCCACTTGTGATTGCAATATAGAATAAAATTAGAAATCAAATTTTGCCAGGAGGTTAGCACATAAAATTTGGAGAGCTGGAGATTACCTTGAAAATGGGAGGCTCCAGGTAAAACCAAGAGCGTCTGGTTAATGACGGTCTACCTATAGACTAGTGTAGACCTAGTCAATTAGGATATAAAGTGCTCTATGCGGGTTTGGGTGGGGTCTGTTCAATCAATAAATGCCATGTCAAAAACAATTTAGATAGGACTAGGCTAATATTGGAGTAATTATACGACACACCTTCCTAACAGGATACTTTTTGCTGGAAAAGTTACTTTATGCATGCATTTGAGCATGACACATCTTCAAAACAGGATTTTTTTTTCTGGGGTATTACTACATAAATGCTGTTGACAAGGACATCTCCCTAACAGGATATTTTTTTGCTGTAGTCACAAAGGGGAAATCATTATAAGATGCATTACTTCATAATCTCTTTTGGAGCCCACACAACTGATGGGGTTTGTAGAATTGGGTTGTGGAAATCATAAATGCTTTGGAGAATGATATAGCTCCTAACAAGTAACAGGATATTTTTTGCAGGAGTCAAGAGTTGTGGAAGGGGAAATCCTTAATGATTAGGAGATTTTTTTCACTGGAAAAAGTGGAGAAGTTGCAGTGGAAGTTGCAGTGGAGAAATTAGACAAATTGATAAATTTTATTAGGGGAAGAATTATATTCTTACTGGAGTCAGGTCACAGTGGAGATATTCGACTGCAAATCCACCCGAAAAGGGACCTTCTTATTCTGAAATGTGTGGTATTCTATAATTGTAGCCAAACATTACTCGGCTACGGTAAGCACAGTTTAACAACCTTGTTGAAGACTTTGTTACCTTCTGGCCGTTCAATATTAGACCTAGCGTAGCCTTCATTATACTTGGCTTACGTTAGGCTAACTTTTGTTGAGCCTTCTGTTACTAGGCCTAAGGTTAAGCATATCCTAGTCCATCCAGGACACTGAATTACGTTAGGCTCCGATGGAATAATTTGTATGAAAATGAATTACAGTTTTGAGCAATTAGTAAGGTCGCACATGCGACTACTAGGCACAACTCTCACCTACGTTCGAATAAGGTGGCGTCGGTTTGCCCCTTTCAAGCTCGTTCGCGATGTAACTGGAAAAATTGCCTTGCTTTGATGCACAACGGGTTTGCTTCCAACTTGTTTCATTGCAGGCGGCCGCCATGGGCCAACTGCACAGAGCGGTAGTTTATATACAATGAAAACAGATAACAGCCAAGCGTGCGTGAATAGACTGCGTAACTACGCCTTGTTGTTAACTTTCCATATAAAGTACTATGTAAGAAATCACAGTGGTTACAATAAACGGCTGTTTCTCCGTAAGTGTTACAGTCAATGCTGACAACAGTAATTGCAAGCCGTACAACATATTCCTGCAATAATCTCTTTGCATCGATCACCATGGCACAACAAATTCATGACCAGATGACGCGGTGAAAGGATATAGACATTTTTTTACGTACGAGAGGTATAATATATATGATATCGAATTGTACTGTCAGAAACTAGTTAACGTAACTAACGTAGAAGTAATTAGTTTATTCATCATCTCAATAATTGTGAAGAAATTGGTAAAAGTTAGTAACCCATAACTTGTTAGTTTATAGTAATACTGTACACATTGCTGAGTATAGTTAGTGTACAGTAGTACTAATGTAGTAGGTCCTGCCGGTCCGCCGATCACTGCAGTGCAGTGTACACAGTAGGAAGTAACATTTTACACTAACTGTAACACTAGTAGATAGGCCTACAATATACTTTTTATAACAACAGCATTACTACAACTAGGAACTTTTTGTTCACCAAACTTAATTTTATTGGAAAGTACATGATCAATGTAACTGTGCCATGTTTTTTACAATTTTAGAATAAACCATCACCTAAAATATCACTGACTTTCTATCTTGAAAGATGTCATTGTCAGCCTCCAGTCAGCTCAGCCTAGGTTAGATCCAACTTCCAAGCTTGGCCTAAGAGAGCAGCAATGAAACCTTACCATAAGTCTAGATGACTCATGGTACTGTGAGTTTTAGCTCTCTGAATTGAAAATAAAAGCCAATGTATGCCTTTGGCATTGCTTACTTTTCTCAGTAGGTCCATTTGAAATTTATTATGTTATGTTACAGAATTGTTTGATATGGAAAGCCCAACTGTAAGACCAGGGAGGACAACCAGAATAGTTGCTGCAGTAGTAGTTACAACTGTTGCAGGAATATTGCTTGCAGCCACATTCTTTCGAAGAAGAAGAAGGAAATCTCATCGGAAAAAGCAAAATGGTGCCGTGCCACAGAAGCACCGAGAAGCTCCAGAGAGAAGTGAGTTATATTTACAGTTTAGAAGCAAATTTCACTTCTAGTGTGATCTTCAAGCTGTTTACACTTAAGCAAAAAAAATCATTGTAATTAAAGGGTTAGCAAAAGATAACTCCATCTAAAAGATCTGTAAGTAACTCTTCAAGGGTGTGCCTCAGTATCATTCTAAGGCCATTTTCTGTTGCGAATTTCAAATATTAACTGCTGTATAAAGTGAAGTATAGCTATGGATAATCTTACTCAATTGGAGAGCTGTTTCACAGAAGAAACCCTCTGCTATAAAGGATTCATCCATCAAACAACCAAGTTTTGAAAAGCCTCAAACCTTGTGTTGTAAACTTCCAGTTGCAGTCCTAAATATCATGAATGAACTTCCTAAATTATTTGCTTGATCAAGACAACAAAAGGAATGCTAACACACCTACATACAGTAGTTATCAAGATGACAGACATTTAAGTACAGAAATTACTTGATGATTTTATGACTGGCACTTTCTTGCAGATTACCGTATAAGTTGAATTGACTTTGGCTTTGTTTTCAGATATTCCAATGCCTGTCAGGCCCAGTGACCGATCTACAGAAGATGGTCAGACAATTGTGAATGTTCACTCTCAGCATAATGGAAGTCCCCCCTCACCTAGCCCTGATAGAACTGATCATTCCCGCACTCACTCGACCGCTTCGGTCAGTCAACTAGCAGACGAGCATATACAACAGAGTCCAACCGAAGAGAGAGACGAAGTTGACGGCCCCAGTCCTCCGACTCCTTCTCCTCAAGAAATGATTCACCTCGGTACGAGATCAATATTCTTCACCAAACTCACTGCTTTTTCTCGGTTTAGATTTTATCAGAATCATCATTTCTCAAAACACTATTGTTTCAAATTTGTTTCAAATTCTGTTTACCCATTAATAAACCAATAGTTAGCAAGTTGCATCAATCGTACTGTTCAGGTTTTACAGATCTTGTTTGCGATAAAATCACTATCAGCAGCAAGTATTAAGGTTTTTTAAAACGTGAAATTCCCATCGAATTATGAATCGTGCTGAATGTATATGGAAGAAATGTTTACTGACATTTGCAGTGATGTTGTTTTCAGGTGCTGCATCTATTGACAGTGCATTAAGATATTGGGAGGAGGCCTTAGAAATGAAAACAACTCAAGATGGAGAACCAACAGTAAGTTTTCAATTGCCTGATCTTACAAATACTATGGAATCTCTTTAAGTTTTATGCTACACCCCACTGTTGATATCATGTTTTACGTGCAGCAGAACTCAAAACTGCTCAAGGTCGTCGGTTTGAATTCTGCCAGACATTTCTTTGCTCGCTCTTTTCTCAAAATATTTTTCTTTGCTAAGGTCTGTTGTATTTGTGCAAGATAGTCATCTGTTTTTAAGTATCATAAATACAATGGAAAATATTCAAACTTTGAATGAAAATGCTTCCCTTCCGTGAAGTTACCATTTGCACACGTTTCGCTCCTTTCTGCAGGAGGAGACTGGCCGATACGAAGACTTACGTTCCCTCTTGAAGAGAATCAAGGATCTTTGCTCGGATTATATTGAACTCTCTGCAATGAACTTTGACCCTGAAGCCAGAGATGGAGACGATCAAAGTGACACTTCCTCTGTAGACTCTTTTCATTCACTAGGAGAGGAGGAGGAGGTAAAGTTACTTTGGCCATTATTTTCATGACTCCTTTAACCCCTGATACGCTCTCCTACCCTGCCCTGCGATGTGCTTCATTTGGCACCATCAACACTGCAACCTGTCCACACCCTTTATGTGAATTTATTCTGCTTATTTCCCAAACCGGACCGTTCATATTTTATGTTGCAAGCACCTGGACAAGTTATATAAGTTTGATATGTGATCAGTATTGTGACACTGTGTTTAAGTGGAGCACAAATTTTTGAGGTTTTTTTGGAGGGGGGGGGGGGGGAGGGGCAAAGGTTCCTCCCATACCAAGAGTACTTTCTTAGTATAAAATCTCAGTGACAACTGACTACTTATCATTTCTCTGCAAGAACATGATCTTGCATATATTTCTATCTGTCATGATTTTATCCATATGAATTTTTGTCTTTGCAGTTACCTCTATTAGAGAATGGTATCCCAGCTAAGGGAGATGAACTCTACCAAGCAGCTATGATGGCAGTCAGACGTAACCAAGTACAATGTAGGACCAATAGGTGAGTCGATAAACTCAAAATCTCAAAAATGACAGACACGGGAATTCTTTTTTCTTGATCCCGCCTCACAACATTCTCAATATAAGATGTCATTACTTTAATGGTGTCGGTCGTTGGCATGATATACCAAGGGACAGCCATTGGTGAACCTCTGATTTGAGAGACATGTTGTAAATGTCACAGGGTTTGAGGCCAACACAAACACCAAATGCAGTAACACAACCACCTGTAGTCATCGTAGCTATTGTAGATATATTCTGATGTAGTTGCTAGCAATAGAGTTCAGACTTAACTCTTCTTGCTTCTAATTTTATTCCTCCTCAACTTTTTTTTTTTTTAGGATGGGAAGAGGCAGATTAACAATGATACTGGCTATTGTAGGTTTTACCATATATTACATTTACAACTGTAGCTTTCACTTCTGAAAGTCATTCTTAATTTAAATGATTTATATGTTTCTGTTATTCAAGTTTACACCATAATCATTGGCACCTGAAGTTACAAATTCTTTTTAGGAGAAAAAACACCACTGACGTGGATTATTTCTTTCTATTCTTTCAGAGCAAATATGTTATATTGTGAGAGTAAAGAAGACTACTTAGCTAAAGTACACTGTATCAGACAAGCCTTGAGGTTACTGATGTCAGATACGACGATGAGAGACTGGTTCGCTAGTATGGGCATGCAACTGATAGCAGATATCCTCTCCACAGCGGGCTATGTGAGTCTTATAACTTCTGATTTCTATTCCGTCCTGACTAAATCCAATTTTGGTCGGGAATGTTTGAGGGTGACTTGTAGCAGTATATCCTCAGTCTGGGATAACCGAGGAAACAGTCCATTTAATTTCCTAATCTTTTTTCTAAAGAAGACAGGACTTCATTACATGTCTTCTTATATTTTATCGTACCTTCCAATTTGGCTGCTGTCCCTCGTAATCTGAGAGAATAACATGACCTTTAAAGAAGCTGCAATGTGAGTACAAAACAAAAACAAATGTGATTAGATTGTCGCAAGTACTCAAGTACTAATATAAAGGCCCTGAGTACATGTTGAGTATGTGTACAAAAACATGAGAAGAAGTGTCTTCTTGAGTACTACAAAATTGAAACTGTTATTCCCTTCAACCAGTTTGTTGTTGAGGGTACTACTACTTAACTAAGGTACATTTTGACTAAGGTACATGACCATCATCTCCTTCCCTCTCCTACCCTTCTCAAGTCCCTTCCTTTGGGAATAAACAGTGAAATCTATCACAGCTTCATCTTTATAAACTTACTCTTGTTTTTTCGTTTGTGCAGGCAACGGAGGATTTTTATGTTACATTCGAAAGAATGATGGAGTACGTGAAGAAGCCAGAAAATCTTACAAGTATCGAACAAGAACTCAGGAATAGAAAGGTGAGGATGCTTGGTCTCTCTCCAATAATTCAGTACAACTCTACATGTGCCTCATATAATGGTAGGGTAGATGAGGGGCCTCATATAATGGTAGGGTAGATGAGGGGCCTCATATAATGGTAGGGTAGACGAGGGGGCTCATATACATGGTAGGGTAGATGAGGGGCCTCATATAATGGTAGGGTAGATGAGGGGCATCATATAATGGTAGGGTAGATTAGGGGCGTCAAGGGTCAGGCCCGATCTGGGGGACAAACTATCACTTCATCTCATGTTTGAAGTCTTCATAAAGGAATTTTCTCATTTCTTTTGGCTATTTTGGGTTGATCTCTAATCAAGCATGTTTTAGAGCTCCCCGGAACTAGGTCATTTTTTTCATTGGTGGAAAACAGTATCTTTCCTCGAATCTAGTCGAACACACGCAAAACAGGTCGACTGCGATCCAATTAATAGACATTCAAAAATTGATGAAAACAATAAAGCAGAAATAGACTTTACATAAGTTCCAGTGTTTCCAATCTCTTGGAATCGCTACAACAGGAGTACACTATTTTAAACAATGTGAAATAGTTTACGAATGAACAGGCTAAATTGTTAGGAGGAGAACGCCAAGTAGGACGACTGCAATATGTCAGAGGGTGGAAAAATGAATAATAAACCATATCAGAATTTTCTCAAGAAAGTCTTGGCCAATCATCTATTCAGAGGTTATGTTGTGTTGTCCTAATATTATCATATATATTTTTGGGCAATATTAAATATAAAAAATTCTTTTTTCTTATTTTGATTTTTGCAGGTGAAGGATTTTTCATTTTATGTCTTTGCCAATCATCTATTCAGAGGTTCTGTTGTGTTGTCCTAATATTATATATTTTTTTGGGCAATATTAAATATAAAAAATTCTGTTTTCTTATTTTGATTTTTGCAGGTGAAGGATTTTTCATTTTATGATGCCGTACTTGATTTTTTCCTCCTGGATGCCTTCGATGACCTAGAGGATCCTCCGGCGTCGGTGATATCCATCGTTCAAAACCGTTGGCTCTCCCAGAGCGTCAAAGAAACGGTGAGTTTTTATGACGACCTCTTGATTTGCATGTCATCACAGCAGGAAGTCGTGAAAGATAACATAGTTTGAAACCTTGGTGGAGACTGCGATTCATTTGCTATCGTCTGTTCAACTCAGTTTGACGGATGCAACATATTAAACAATATTTTATGCTCACATCAAAAATATTTTTCAAACCAGACGATGCTAGTTGCAGATGTGACCAGTATCTTTAAAAAGGGTATTTTTTTGGGGGGGGAAGGCGGGGGTCGATCAAACTGATTTATTTTGAGCTCAGTCTTTCATGTATGATGATTCATGTCATGTTTTCTCCACACCTTTCTGTCTTTGTCCTTCTCCAGTTTATTCCCTACCCCCCTTCCCTTAATCCTCTCTTTGTCCCTCCACTGTTTATCTCCCACCTCTCCTCTTCCCCT
>JAAAKB020091162.1:0-22033 GCA_010014835.2 Apostichopus leukothele | reverse complement strand
ATATATATATATATATATATATAGATACATCCTCAATATGTACATGTACTGATAATGATGGTCATCCATGCTTCAATTTCCTTAAACAAAAAATATTAAAAAAACATTTTACAGCTGCAATAAATTTAGTTACTCAAATTGAGTTATTAAATTGTGTATTTTAACAATACTCAATGTTTGTGAATACGTTTAAAGACCACAACATTCTGGGGAAACTTCTAGCAATATTAGGGACAATACTGATGATTTTTAAGTTGCTATACTCTCATCAAACAGCCCATAGTATTCTTTTCGTCGTGAAGAAAAATGTCAGACAAATTCGTGACACGGACAAATTGCACTCTTTCATGGTTAGGCCACCTGAGTGAAAACGAGTACACGAATGTTTAATCGGTCAACGAAGAACAAACAGTAATTGTAATGCATTTTTTAATTCATCTGCGTCTCAATTTTACTTTTAAAAATAAATTATATTTTAGTCGCGAGTTTGTAGCTTAATAATTCTATTCAATTCTGAACATATTGTCACCAGGACACTTTCACATGATACAAAAAGCAAATTATGAATTTTCAACGTTATGAACATTGAATAATGAATAAATGAATGGTTATAAAACGACTTACCTCATAGTAAAGGAGCGACCAAATCCTGTCGTAAAATTAAAATGTTATTTCTTTCAGAAGCGAAACAGGAATTGTCCAAATTTCAAAGTGAGTATATTAATTATTCGCGGTGATTTTCATTGCACACAGATTTGCTGGTATCTGTTGCATTGTAATATCTCGGTTGAATGGCTAATTGCAGTTATACAATAATATCGGAAACACACTAATTAATTTCCTCGGGTCTAAAACAATTCCACTGCAAAAGTTTGAATGCATACAACTAAAACAAATTTGGTGTCTAAGTGTACGATTTAATTTGAAGAATTTTCTTTTTCTTATTTTGAAGAATTTTGGTACCAAAAATTGGGATTATATAATTATCATATTTTCCTTCCAGAAATGTAATTGATTAATTGTGATAGGAAAATAATCTTTATTTAAACATAACAATTATGTACAATCAATAATCAATCAAATAATGCAAAACTTGTGGTCAATCTTGAAAGAATGAATCTCATTGCATAAATACAGAGTGGGAAGTTAAATTTGTTTGTTACTAATTGCATTATTTGGTGTTTGTTTAGGAGTTTTATGAGTGTGGCTAATATGCTATTGAACCTCTTTATTATCATGAACTAGACCTCCAGCATTCAGAAGTGTGCTAATGCTGTAACAATATAAGCCTATTGATAAACCCAGCTTAAATCTCCAAGATCAATACTTCATTTCCCATTTAACTTAGTAACACAGAAGTACATCGCAGTATATACAGCCAATTATATAGTTATATATATGCTATATAGTTAACTATGTAGTTATTATATAGTAACTATATATATATATAACTATATATAGTTATAACTATATATAGTAACTATGTATATATCCAAGTTTATATAGTTAAGACAGCACACTACATCAGGCACACTACAGTAAAAAACTACCAGAGCCGTATGTCTATATAGGGCTTGATATCTCTTTATAGATGGCGCCCTCTAACATTTTTCCGGCTTGATATCTCTTTATATATGGCGCCCTCAAACATTTTTCCAATTCCAATTGCCTGCGTCCAAGCTTCCAAAATCCATCGAGACTGTTACACCGGGCTACTCTCGCTCGGAAAGCAAAATATTCGAGTATTGATGGATAATCGGTACCCGAGGTAATGTTATTAAACTAATAATGAAAATGATCGAAATGTCAAAGGTCGAATGAGGTCAAAAGGAAATACAGGTCTAAACATGTATCAGCTTAGTATTGAGGTTAAAAACCTGTCAGGATTATATGTTGAAGCTGCGACTAAAATATGAGTTATGATTGTCCATATTATCACTGCAGTTAATAGAAAGAGAAAATATAACTCGTCCATTACCCTTTCCTACAATTGTAACAAACTTCATGTGATTCATAGATGGCCGATTCTATCGAGGTATGGAGAGAATGGGGATGGGGGGGGGGGGGGGGTAGATTTTGACAGAGAATCTAACACCGAAAACAACCTTTGCAGCAGTACCTTTGCAGCAGCACTGATTTTTTCTGATAATTGAGGCATTATCGTGTTGTTCGTTTATATGCTATGTT
Organism: Apostichopus leukothele; assembly: GCA_010014835.2. Classification (NCBI taxonomy): domain Eukaryota; kingdom Metazoa; phylum Echinodermata; class Holothuroidea; order Aspidochirotida; family Stichopodidae; genus Apostichopus; species Apostichopus leukothele. Next base: position 19,846 of record JAAAKB020091162.1, on the reverse strand, counting down.
GTGTTATGTTATGCTTCACTTCGTTTCTTCTCGTTGAAAAACTTTCGTCTTTTGCTGTTTTGTTTTTGATGAAGCACAAACAATGTGTCTGGTGTAAACGAAGACTTCTTCATAGGTCCATATATATAGGTCATGGCTACTCTTACACGTAGGCCGGCTATGTTTCAGACACGTTTTTTTGTTTCGTACATCATAGGATATTTGTACGAATGAGTTTTACCAAATATAAAATTGAAAGGTTTCTGGAAAGACTTTGAAATGATGTTTTCCACCGACGGTTGCCAAAAGGAATAAAGTAAGCATGAAAATTATAATAAACAAACCCCCTCATAAACATGTTGCATATATAATATTTTACCAACAAATACAACCAATGAATCGTTGCACATAAACTATAAATTAAGCCAATTAAGTGGCTTTCGTGTATTTTCTGCTACAGAGGGCCAATGTTAACCATTAGGCGAACTTGGCGGCTACCTAGATCGGTAATATTCGGGGCGGCTAACCCGGCTAATTTGTAGTGAAAATATATATCAGAACTTGCACCATTTAACGTCTAAACTATTATTTTTTTTATTTTTTTAGTCAAGGGAGAGACCGTTCGTCATTGGAGTCAACTTCAAAGATGCCAGGGTCACCCTCACCCTTTATAAAATTCTCGAATCGCCGCTGGTCCACCCATAAAGATGCATACCTCTACCAAAATCTGTCGGGGGGAATTTATAGCATTTGATCCCCACCTCTGAAACCAGTGCACGTCACTGGCATGTTCTGTACGTAATAGTGCTAGCCTAGTAGTACCAGACGTTTGACGACTTCTTGTAATCTATAGGCGCCAAATGAGTGTTTCACTGAAAACAACGGAGCCAGCCCTGCTTCTCAAAAGATCTTTAAGTCGTCTGATACCACGCCATAAACAAAACACGATAGCCGGAAACTGTCCACATAGTCAACATGACCTTTGGCATTTAACAAAACCGTCAATAAAATTATAAAATACAAATCGTCTCATAAACCTAACTTCCAGCAAGTTTAATGTTTACTTTGCCGAAATAGAAATATCACGTCATTCCTTGACGTCACGCTTATGTCAGTGGAAAAGATGCTCGAACAGCACCTTTCCGCAACGTCAAACGAATGTACCTTAGCTTAGCTTTTGAGTGTTTATCCTACGCAACAGTAATGAAAATTCATCAATTACTTCACTCTAAATTATGGCGAAGCGGGTGAAAAAAATATCATTTGTAAATATGATTTAGCAATTTAGACACTTTATATATAATTTCACACCTGATGAATAGTTAACCAAGGATGATTTTAACACAGGTCATACATGTAAATAATATATAATTGCTAGCGGTAGAAAACTCTGTAAGAGAGGCATAGCCATGCAAAAGTTCGGAAAGATGGCGGCCACCAGAGTGTTATTACATTTTTATTCTATTGTATTGTCCAACACCGCTTTCTACAATTAATACTTATTTCCAATTTTCGAATTTGAATTATTCTCATGATAACTTCTTATTCACCACAGAGTATTCTGTGAAAAGGAATTGTCACGCAATCCATACCTTACACCAGCAGCCAATCCCATACTGATTTCGATGTCTGATGATTAGAAATGGTATTTCTAGTAAAATCAGTGTTTTATATATCATTGGTAAAGCACCATATTTACTGTATATGCTGATATCGAACCTACGTACGTACTTCGATTGTGTGATTGCACAGTATCGAATACAACAGTAATGGAAAATGGAAGATATATGGTATGACCTCTGACGAACGTATCAACTCTCATGTTTTAAGAGGGATAGTCTTTAAAGTATTCATCAATGGTGTCTTTGGATTTCATATCTCTCTCAGATGGATGTCGCTTTCGAGAATGAAACGATAAATGAGTTTTTTGGTGAGTACCTCACAGTCGTCCAGTAGTAAGATGCCTACCGTCTGCTGTAGCCTATTACTAAGTTAGGTGTCAGTACTGTCTGTTTACCAATGGCATTGCCTGTGTGGTAATTCGAGGCTAGGCTAGGCCTGTACATCGTTAAGTGGTAACGTAATCTTGGCTAGGTGTTCATGTTGGTCCTAATTGCTCAGTAGCATAGACGTATTGAACAGACATGACTTATCAATGCTATACACAGCAATATTAGAGAAGTTTTAGTTCTATAAAAGATAAGGCCTGTACAGGCTGTAGGCCAAGAGTACTACTGTGTACACTAATGACTAAACTTTATAAAGTCAACAGGCCTAGGCCTAACCTAATTCACAGTGAAGCTAAAGCCAAAGGCATGAGTTGGTGGTTAGTTACGCAATGGCCGGGCTGTAGATTAACAATTGCCCAGTTGCCAAGGTAAGTGATATTTATGTCTTGTCTCAATTTTCACAATTGGGCAAGTGATGGATGTGTAAATTATACAAACAAAATATCTACAGTACTATCAAACCACAAAGTTCTTGATTCGTCCTTTGCAAGAGTGTTCCTTTGTCAAGATGATCATAACACTTTTTATGTACAGTAAGTCAACAAGGACTTCACTGATTGCAATGGAAACCACACACTATCAGCCCATTGACTTTTGTCAATGAGAAATCACCATTGGGAATTAACTGTAAAATGGTTCCCTATTTGCAAATATACAGGAATTTATCATACATGTACGGAAGTTCTTCACGAACATTATGGAGCATTCCCTCCATTTGTAAGCACAGTGAAAGCATCATTAAAATCAGATTTACTAATTATTACAGGGAATGGGTTGAGCTTACAAAGTACAGTATGCAGTTTGTTAAAAAGCATTCATTAATATGTTTTGTTCATATCTTAACCAGTTAAAAGAGTTTGCTGAACATGGAAATCATGACAGCTTGGTAATGCGCAGATAACCGTTACACAGTAGAGTATAGTACTAGCGGCCCTAGAAGACTACTAACAATAAACATCTATATTGCTAGTTTCATGCTATTAGAATCCATAGGTTAATGACACAAGACCCCTTTTGATCTGATATGCAGAAGATCAAATCCAAAATACTCGTTTATTTTTCCATTTTGGTAAAAACATTTTCATCGACAAGAGCATGGAACTGCAGAGTAGGGTATGCTTCAATGTGCCATAGACTAACAACCGTAGGATAGTATAAGGTTCGGTAACACAGAAACGTGAAGAAAAAATGTTTTGTGTTAGAATACCAATTGATACACTTAAGGTTGCCTTACACCTCCTAAATAATTCATTGAGGCATATTTTCAATACAAGCAGTTGGTCATGATGCACAAATATACAAACATTAAAAGAGTTTTGAGAGAAGATTTCTGTCACTCGCAGCCATAATTTTTTGCAAAGGTTTTTCACAGATTTTCACTCGACACATGTCGTGAGTGGAAGATAGATGGTTTGTCAACCTATGATTTTCATTTAATTATCGCTTTGATTTGATAGGCAGTGTAGTGGAGTAACAGTGACATTTTTCATCCACCAATTTGCATATTTAAAAAGACAAAAAATAAATAACTAGAAAAATGTGCAAAGTCACTATTATCGAGAAGCAGCTCAAAGTTGCAGTCAGATACTGTGTAGCCTTACTGTACCTGCACTCACCTCGCTAGTACTACAGGAGCCTGGATGTTTACAGAAGCCAAGCTACCTTCATAGGTACATTTGCTGATATTCATTGGAAATATTTGAGACAAAATAGGCCTAGCTGCATGTTAATGATTCTGCATCATGTTTTAAGATGTTTCACTTTCTCCTGAAGATTAAATTTCATATTTCAGGGTACTATCATTTTCCAATGGGCATTACATAGTGCCTTGTATCTGCTTAACCTCAGTTTATAAATACAGTAGTATCGATGTTGTAGTTTTTTCTACTATACTACAACTTCTACAAGTATGGAGACTTAAAGCGATAAAAGTGACAAGTTCATTTAGCATTTTGTCAAACATACGTACAAAAAAAAGGAAAGGTAGATTACAATAATTGCAATGAATGAATGTATCTCAGTTGAGAAATCCTGCTGCAAATGTTCATTTTTCATCAAATAATAATTAATGCAAATGAATATGAACATCACAATGTTCAGCATCAATATCATAGTTCTGCATATTAAAGCTGTAAAACACATTTGATAAAATTATCGCCTTACTAGTCTCCGTCTTCCATCATTTCGGGGCAAGAAATAAATTATCGGGGCAAGAAAAAAAATTACAAGGGCAAGTGAATTCTTGAAGCTACTTGTCCGACTGGCAAGTCGTCTTAAAAGCTTATGTACAGCCCCGAATGGGAATGAAAGTTCATACTTGCTTCCTGAACAGTTTTCAAATGGCGTTGGTTTTTTTTATATATTTTTTTTACTTTTCATAATGCTATCTCTAGTCTACTGTAGGTCTAGCAAGCTTCTTCCCATGATTTCATTGTGCACAATGTACAGGTTTACAGGCTTAGTCATAGACCTACATTACCTACTGCAAGTGCTACTGATATAGTTGTCAACTTGTCAAGCTGTGGCAGATTAGAAACGGCAGTCGTACAAAGTCATGTCACTGATTCAGGTCAGTTTGGCAACAATTGCAGTAAAAGGTGCAAGTTGCTGCAAGTACTATTGTTGCTGGAAATTACCCCCCAGAGAAAAATTGTTTGCGAGACCCTCTAGATAAATTGTGGGAATCCCGCAATCATATGTCCTAATTGTGAACACCAGTATTGGAGTGCCTTTTTTGTTTAGCTTTAATAATGTAATATCTGTGTTGGCCAAGGTATTAAATGAAACTTTTTGAGTGAGATCTTTTGGCACATGTGGATGGTGGATGGAAATCTAAACCATAAAAAAAAAATTGTTTACTTTAAAATATATATCAATTGGCAAACTGGGTTGTTTCAGTAAGAAGTATCAAGATATTTAATCCGACATACATGTGACTACTGTAACTTGGAACGACCTGCCGTGCATGAATCGTCGAGTCGATTTAAATTATATGTACTTAATGATAAAGACGGACGCAGATCTGTTAAAACCTGTGTTGAATTTGTTTGCTTTCTCTGCAGCCAAAGAGGATCTTCCGATTTGTTTAGAGCAGTTAGAGCGCTACCTCAATGAAGATGGCACAAGTCTGTAAGTAATATTTGATGTGGCAATGTACGTCACATACAGTACTATTATTTCACGTTATAAATATGAAGATGGCACAAGTCTGTAAGTAATGTTTATGTAGCAATGTACGTCACATACTATTATTTCACATTATAAATATGAAGATGGCACAAGTCTGTAAGTAATGTTTATGTGGCAATGTAGGTCACATACTATTATTTCACGTTATAATATATAAAGCAGTACTGTATGTACAGGAGCTGCATAGATTGCAACTGTTGAGTCCAAGTTTCCAGATCCATGTCCCAGTCCAATGTACTCGAATCAGAACCAAATCTGAGTCCAGAATAGGAAGGACTTAATTCAAGATCTGCAACTCCAGCTCTGTCTGTAGTTTGTACATAAATGTAGTTAAATTCTTTCTATCCATGGTTACATATAAATAAAGATATGTGTTCAAATGCTGTTTCTGTATACATGTGTTCAAGTATGTAAGTATGGACTGTGTTTCTACACATTATACCGATATTTATTATGTTTTGTGTTTAATAACCTCGCTATTCCCTAAGTTGACCTGTAGAATTCTGTTTGAAATACAACATACTATTGAACTTTATGTGTGCACAGTAACACTTAATTCCAATTTACAGGTGCTACAGATGATATGGCCATGTACTGTGTTGTTCTACACATTGCTACGACATTTATTATGTTTTGTATTTAACCTCGCTATTCCCTAAGTTGACCTGTAGAATTCTGTTTGAAATACAACATACTGTTGAACTTTCTGGGTGCACAGTAACACTTAATTCCAATTTACAGGTGCACTATAGATGATATGGCCATGTACTGTGTTTCTACACATTGGTACCAACATTTATTATGTTTTGTATTTAACCTCGCTATTCCCTAAGTTGACCTGTAGAATACTGTTTTACATACAACATACTGTTGAACTTTCTGGGTGCACAGTAACACTTAGTTCCAATTTGCAGGTGTTACAGATGATATGGCCATGTACTGTGTTTCTACACATTGGTACCGACATTTATTATGTTTTGTGTTTAACCTCGCTATTCCCTAAGTTGACCTGTAGAATACAACATACTGTTGAACTTTCTGTGTGCACAGTAATACTTAGTTCCAATTTGCAGGTGCTATAGATGATATGGCCATGATAGTCGCAAGGAGACAGAGAGTTTCACTGTAATTAGAAAAAAAATGAATTAATTCATAAACACTTCTTACTGTACCACTACCATACATTGATTGCGTTACACTAAACAGTAAGTTTCATCATTTTTAAGACTTCAACAATTTAGACGTGTGTCAGGAACCCTTGCATCCAAGATAATAGTGGCACTGTGATACATGTCATCTTTACATTTTGTCACATCTTATGGTCTGTTTTTTTTTGTGATGGTACGTCAAAGTTTTACTAAAGCCAGTGGGAGGATGGGGGAATGGGGGTGGGAGAAGGTTGCGGATGGTGGTAGGTGAGAAGAGGGGAAGTTGACGAGTTTACTAATTAATTAAAAATTAAAAATCTCAGTTGAGTTTATGGTGTATACATACTGTATATGTCTCCCTTGACAGTCAGAACTACAAATTGTGCTTAACTCATCGAGAAGAAATGTGTATCTATACAATTTAAGCTTCATGCTACAGTGGTTCTAGGGGAATAGTTCTGAGTCACCCTGTACCTTGGACAGTGATGTACATAGCAGTGTGTACTGCACACTGTATTTTATATTAAGTATACAGTACATCATGGGTGTTTGTAAATAATTGATTGTGTAACACTGAAGGTCATGTACTGTACAGTACTTAGCTGTCTTATAGTGCAGGGCCAATTTTTTTTTAAGGGATTTTTTTGATGGTCGTCCTTTGGACGACCAGGTCTTCCATTCTGGTTGTCCCAATTTTAGCAAATTTGGTCAGCAAATTAACAAAGCATGAATAATATGTACAGTACTGTACTACACTGTAGGAGAGATGTCCAGGTTTAGTGAATAGAACACCAGCTTTTGGGACAGTAAAACTTCCCTCCGGTGTGGATACACATATTATATAGGCACTGGCATTTTATTGGCCACAAAGTATTCTGATGACACAAGTGTTTTTTCCATTGATTGCTCTTATAGAATTGTGTTTTTTAAGGCAAAAGAAAGAAAATAGTTATTTTTTTCCCAATTATGAACTTGGTCTGTACTGTACAGGATGTATTCAGTGTTCATAAATGTTTGTAATTTCCAAGAAAAATTAATGTTTAACCATTTTTTTCAATGACTTATATTTGCATGATTTGACAAACCTTTGAGGTTAGTCCCTAATCCATCATATTCTTACAATTGTTTGATACTGTACGTTTAGGTTTTCACATTTTAATGTTTGTATCTCATATCCTGTTTTAAAATGTCTTATGCTGTCATATTCTTACAATTGTTTGTTACTGTACGTTTAGGTTTTCATATTTTAATGTTTGTATCTCATATCCTGTTTTATACAAGCATTCAATTACCCTCGTGGTTTAATAAAGTTGATCTAATCTAACCTAATCTAAAAGACTAAACCAACAGATTATTGCATAAGGCAACACAGAATGAAAAATTCTAGGCTCAGTGTCTTTCTACTTGTCCTTCATGTACACAGAGTAGTGTGTCCGTCCTATGGTACAAAATACTGCTTGCATGCAGTTCACTGTTTGTTTTTTTTACAGTATACAGTGTAGGCCTGCTATGCCAAGTGGTTTTCAAAGAAACATAAATGAATAATTAAATATAAGCAAATAAAAGGTGTGAAATGGCCAATGAAGGCATTAATATTTTAAGAAGACACAAAACCAACCATCATTATAGTCTTGATCAATGGTATAGAGGTGACCGTTATGAACAACTTCCCAAATGGCTAAGAAATATCTTATTCCGTTTGGGCGATTTAATATTTCTTCACATGTAAGGCTGAAGACTTGATCAAGTCTAATATGTGACATAAAATATGACATATTTCCCTGTATTTTTGGTTCCTTGCTAAGTTGCAAAGGAACCTATGAAGTCAGGTTGGTGTGTGTGTGTACAGTATGTGTGTGCATCCGTGACACTTGCTTGTGTCCGCGATAACTCAACAAGGTAGTGATGGATATTTCACATGCTTGCAATGTAGATGTTTATAGTGCGAAGGTGTGCCCTATCGTTGTTGGCGAGGACCTTTTGAATATCAATGAGGTTATGGGGTCAAACATTGCAATAACTCCATAACCTGTAGTTGGATTGTAACCAAACGTAGGCCATCTGGGCCCCAAAAAAGTCCTAGATGCCAATTTTATTTCCACCTCAAAGGCATTTTGGGATGCATTCTTTGGGCCCGAATTTGTTTAATTTTTTTTGGGGGGGGGGGGGCAAATACATTTTTGGAGCCATTTTTTCTGGGCGAAATATTTTTGGGACCACTTACGCGCCAAGTTATATCGGGCCCAGTTTCTTTGGGAGGGACCAAACTTGTAAAATTGATTTCACTCCACAACCTTATATCACATTATATATATCCAAACTTGACTCAAAGTACAGTTGATGGTTAATAGAGCCGGTACCTGTGGGCATGTACATGTTATGATATTGGGTGATGACACAATATTTTAATGTTCCACTAAGCAAGGAACCATAGTGCCCGTTGGGCTCTTGTTTGCAATGTTTGTATTCTATAATGGAGATGGGTTTTGCAAATGCTGGATCATCTATCACATGTTTAAAGCTGGTTAAACATGACCTAATGGTCGCATTGCTATCAGGGTCAATATATTTTGTTTTTTTAACATTTCTCCTCAAAAATGTGAAATGAAAAACAAGGTTAAACATGACCTAATGGTCGCATTGCCATCAGGGTCAAAATATTTTGTTTTTTTAACATTTCTCCTCAAAAATGTGAATAGAAAAACAAGGAGTAAGTGAAAGCTTTCTGATCCTAGTGGGCAATAATTGACATCACAGATTTTTTTACAAAATGACAGATCGCAGACAAGATTGTTTAAAACCAGGCTAATGAACACAGGTACATCTCTCAAACCAAACAACATTTTTCGTAGAGCTCCGTCGGTTCTTCAGAAAGATCTACGTCATATAAGCCATAGACGATGGTGGATTGTGTGTCCCAGCTTTAATCCTTTGATCCAGCTTTAATATGTAGCACTTATCACTTATCTAGGGTTTTTTTAGTTTTTTTTGTTGTTCTGTCGTGTTGGTTTTTAGGTTCTAACTTCAATTGGAATTTTCACTTTTTAGCATTCAAATTGTGGATTTTGTAGTCAATCTGTTTTATCGATTTACTCTTCACCAGTGCTTTTAATAGTTTTTCGATCTCATATTCCTGTATATTTAACTGTAGATGGTACTGTATATGTATTTACTGTTTTTTGTATTTAATGTTTTATGTCATTGTATTTTCTAGATTGTTTGTAAAGCGCACAGATGCATCGCTTGTAGTGCGCTATATAAGATTTTATTTACATTACATTACGAAGGTTTATACCAGTTCTTCTATAGTTGGTATGTAGCATAGGAGATCGAGAGAATCAAGGGTAACATTTAATGACAATGAACTATGCATTTCCAAGTATCGAATCATTCATGACTAAAATGAAGCAATTACTTCCTTTTGAAAATATGAATAAAACATATAACACATGCCTGTCAGAAAAGTGTACCACTTGGAACAATAGTAAAATAGTACATCAACTTACATATATATGTCATCCAATAAAGATCTGTAGACTTTAATTACCACAGATACAACCTGGTTCAAAATATGCCCTAGTTTCCAGCCTGAATTTGCAAAGAACGATTGTTAAAGATAATTGATGGAAATCAGATCAATCCGGAAACATCATCTAATAATAAAAAGGAAATAGATATTTTTTATTTTTTATTCTCTTCTATTTTCGTAGCCACTCATTTAATTGGTTTATTCCTTTGCTTTTTCTCCATAATTGAAAGTAGAAATGAGTATGTCATCTATATTAAATTATTGATTTTGTTCTATTAAATAGAACATGTCGTCATAGTATGCTAGCGTGTTCTTTTTTGGGCCCTCTTCTTTCTGTCAGCTTAGAGTATAATATTTCAATTTTTCATTCACTGAGAATAGAACTGATCATATACAACATAAATGCATGCATCTCTTATCGAAGAACTTTGTCTTCAAATATAGGTTGGAATTCATTAAAAGAGGGGGTAATACAAAAAATATTAAACTCTTACAAACTTTGAATTCTTCATGTGGAGATCAATTTTTAGTAAGCAAGGTCAAGACATGGAGAGACAGAAGGGTGATTCAAGGAGCAGGAGAAGACACTGAGAGATGATGACAATAGCATTGCATCTTCTTGATATGGCACTTGAGCATACCCTTGCTGTTGTAAACTCCATTCTGGATATTTATGAATGGTGATACTTAGCAAATGCTTGTAATACAGTAGGTAGTGTAAGGGAACCTGCAAGATCCAATGCATGCACAATTACACAGACCAATACCAGGGAGACTCAAACCAGTGTAAAATATAGACAAAACTATAGCTGGTGTAGGTCTTCAGAATGGTAGATCCAAATGACATGGGAATAGCTCAGAAGTGGATCAACCGGGGTGGATGGGGAACAGTGTTATAATTAATCATTTGGAACGATTATTATAATGAATATATGCACACTGACATATGTTAGCATGTGGCCAGACTCGATTGTCCCATTTGTAGCACTGCACTATCATAGATATTCCAAAAGTTATTGAGTTCTGGGTATTCACAAGTGAAGACCTTACCTGTCTCCTCTAAACATCAGCACTTTCTAGCTTAGACTGGTAAACTATTAAACATCCTCCTTCTCACTCTGCCACCCTAAGAGTGTTTTCTTCCTCGACTTTGTTATCTGTTCGAATCTGCTTGCCTTAGCTGGTAGCGGTCGAGGAATGGAAATCTTAAGTAAACTGAGTTATTCTAAATATCCAAATGTGAATATTAAAAGCAATGTGGACTATGTGAAATAACCAAAGGAACTCCCCTATACTGTCAATGTGCGGTACAATACTGACCGAAATTCTTCTAAATCACGAAAAAAACAATTTGGGAAGAAAAAATTGAGAAGCCCTGTTGATACAGGAGGAAATTAATGAAGTGTTTTGTTTTTGTCTTAGATTAAAGTCATCAAAAAACTACATAAACATTGTTTGGACATTATTAATGGAATACTGTTGAATCGCCAGATGGATTAATTTTGCATGCACCACTGTCTAACACGTGAATGAATCTCTAATGGTCACTATTCCTTTCAAACAGACCAGAATTTACAAACAGCACAGCAACTTCTAGGAATTAAGACACCACTGTGGACATGACATACAAGAACTCAAGAGGGATGCATGGACTCGACTTCAAATTAAAAAAACTCCAGAAATGTCGCCAGGTTACAAAGAATATTGAAAGATGTAGATAATTAAACAGGAACTCGGTCGATCGGATGCAAACGTGATTGAGTATTGTGGAATAATTATTGCCTAAGCTTATAATGCAACATGTCACACAGTAAAGCTGCAGGAGAAGCAATATTCCCTGCAGCCAGGCTGCATCAAATATTAAACAATAGACATTATCTCTACATACCAGTCATGCCTATTGTGTAAAACTGCTGAGTACAAAAGATCCTGTCCTTACTGGCTGCAGTGATCCTGCAGCCAGGCTGCATCAAATATCAAACAATAGACATTATCTCTACATACCAGTCATGCCTATTGTATAAAACTGCTGAGTACAAAAGATCCTGCCCTTACAAGCTGCAGTGATCCTGCAGCTTCCATATTGGCATCAGAATTCTTGATTGGTGACTTTCTGGCTTGATACTAAATGTACCCACAACTTTTGTATGGGAGAATTATCCCACTTTGCCTCCCTCTCCCAGTCTAAGCAAATAAAGTTCTTTCTGATATTTACTCGCAATTTCATAATATTTAATTTCAGAATATTTAACATTTTCTTATTTACAGAGAGCAGCAGGAAGGGATAGCATCAAAACACAAACATTATTAACTTTTACACGAATTGTCACCAATGTAAAATCATTTGAAAGAATAATTGCAGGAGATCTTAACCGGGCCTCCCTTGGAATTGGCTGTGATTGGCTTCATCGGAAATGCCAGTACATGGCCTTGATATCAGGTGGATAATCCTGTAAGGTAAAAGCTTAGCGAGCAGACACATGCATATTTATGTCACCATTATACCATCCAATCAATACTGTTCTACTGCCATGGCCGTAGTTATATCTGTATTGCCAGACCATTCCCATGGGCTAGTAGGTATAATCCAAAACTGAGCGTCTAATCTGATTATGAACTTAGCTTCTAGTCCCTATGGCATGAGAAAGCAACTACATAATCAAACTAACACATCAAACTCTGACAAAAAGTTATCTGCAAATGAAATTCATGGCCTACTTCAGATTTTAACTTGGCCAAATTGGAAAGCGCATGAACTGATTTTTTTTTGGTATTGACTTCTTCTTCCTATCTCTCCTTCCCCCCCCCCCTTTTTCCTTTTAAAAAAACCAAATGTTACATGTTTGCAGTCACATATTTAATGTTGTTTCAAGGCATTTTACAGACAACCTTCCTTGATTAAAAAAAAAAAAATGTTCACATATATGAGTAAAATATATGTCTCCTTAATTCCAAATCTGAGACAGTAGTTTTAGAAGGTGTCATATCTTGATCGAAATATTAAATCAAGGTCTGCAAAAACTCGACATCTGATATTCATAAGATGAGGAACACATACTAACATTGTCAATACTGGATTTAGAGTGTGGCATATATCATCATGTGGAGATCTGGCACCATTCTGAAGGCTGCAAAGTTGCCACAGTTCAACGGTTTAGGCTCTCAAGGATATAATACAAGTCACATCAATCCCGGCCCAAGCAGAATTGAAGTGTTAAGTCTTAATTCTAAACTAGATAATTAATCAATTACTATCTCACATTTTTAATGCAAGGTTTTCATGTGGACAGAATTGCTCACAGCTTGCCAACCTTCCAGACACCATCATAAATTGTTTTCAAAAAGTCTCTGAAGTTGAAGCCAGTTTTTCAGGGAAAGGTGAGAATACTTTCTTGTCTTATTCTATGTATTGATAAAAATGTTCAGGTCGCAAGGAGTTTTCTAACCAATTCATTTTCACATCGATACTTCTCGTTTTCATCTACTTTTTCTAGCTGTGTGAATTGCTGTGACCAAAAACGTCTAATCAAGAGGATTATCACTTGTCCTGACACTTTCAAAATATGTAAGACAGAGAATTTGACAGGTTCAGCTTCCAAGCGGTCAGAATACACACCAGACAAGTGCAAACATTTTGATTACGAGCTCGCATCAAGTGATGCATCTAGGTCATTACAAGAAAGGTGAGTCCTATGTTCATCCAAACAAGATGAACTACAGTCAATACACAATAACAATAACAATACACAATTGTATATCAATAATAAATTCTATGACGTTTAAAGTTTATGCCTAGTTTTTTCAGACATCTTGTGGAACTTGGGGTAACAACTGCAAGAATGACAGCCACATTCACATGAAAAACAAAACAATAGTAACAACAACCAACAACATAGCAATAATAATAACCCCTTTACAGATATAAAAAACATTTTTCAGTAGCCCTTGTAAGGTCTAAATGAGCACTTTCTGTATAAGACAGCTATTTAAAATGAACAAGCAAGTGTTTCATCTCAAATAGCAGAACTCATTACTTTGTAAGAGTGTGCATACAATCTTAAGATTAAATGTATAGACCGCACAATCTGTACTGTCCTCACATTCCACCAAAGTGATGAGACACTCATATTCATATGCCATGTATCTCATTCTCATATTGATTTTTCAGTATACCCAGTATCATGCACAGTTGTTTTCAATGCAGAGCTGTAACATTCAAGGTATAATACATTCATGCTTTATTTTGTCTGGAATTGGTCACAATCTGGTGGTAGCATATAACAAGATTGAAAGAAAGATAAGGCAACAAGTGTTAATGTAATAAACCATAACTACACCAAAATTGATGAGATTAGGTAAACACCTTGAAAATGGTTGCAATAAAACATAACATCATGCTGAACTTGTAGTGGAGCATTAAGCGATGAATGATGGACTGGCTTCTTAGGAACATTAAAATGGTTGTAATCATATAACTAGGCTTTGGCGAGTTATCTGACCTCTACTTAAAAGTCACAATGTTTATTAAAGATTTAGATTCCTAAGATTTGGCAAATTGTTGGAAGTATAACCCATGTCATTATAAAAAATGCCCTCGCTGCATCGATCATGAAAAGTATGGCTACAACTAAATATGTTTCATATCAGCTGACATGATGTGTTAACATAAATTAACACTATCTTATTGATCATAGTGCAAGTAACCTCCTGATTGCAAATGTTTTGACTAAACCAGCAATAAAGCCATGACAAAGGGATTGGATTCTTATCACATCAGCTGTAAATGACTTTGATGGGTCACTTTGATGGGTCATGGATTTTAAGTATTGTTGGAATATGGAATATCTGGAATATGGAATTATTTTTGTCTGTAAGTACAAAGAAGGGATTTCGAGTGTTCACTCTAAGTAGGATTAAATATTTGGGAAGTTTTAATATGCACATAAAATTGGAGAAAAGGTATGATGCATTTAAATCTCAAATTTTTGTCACTAACGTATCTTAGTGTGAAAGCAAGTAGGCCCAGTGTACTATGCCTAATAGCATAGCCATTACTGTTTTGCGACTGACAGAGTGATAGGCAAACTTTCCAATATTTAAAAACAAATTTAGTCATTGTGTTGAATGATGAATGAGTCGCAACACTACTCAAAGTTGTTGACTCCCAGGGAAGACAGTACTAGATTCAACAAAACAGAAAAAAATTCCAGTTCTAATATTTTTTGGGGGAATGAGCTGGTTGACTATCATATATATTGACAATGTTCAACCTAACTTTCTTTCTTTACAATGGATAATTTTTTTTAATGTTGTAATATTTACTTTTAACCAGATGTGCCATGCATCTTTACTAGCTATAGATTTTGCTAATAAAAAAAAAAATCCACTAATTTATTACAAAATATGACATGAAAAAACTTTTGAAATACGATTATTGGACATTTTGAACAACACTTAAGTAGTGCTACTTCCAGGTCACATGTTGATACGCATCACCTCATGTTCATCAATCTCGCACCAACAAGGTGATCATGACAGTGTAAATCTACTTGACAAGGATGCTGCCTTACTCACTCTTCCATTTCCCTGGTCTTTCAATAGCCTTCTTAAAATGCCATTAACATTTCAGAAACCCTAACCCATTATGGTACTCTTCAAGCGAGAACATATGGCCTCTTCGTCTATTGCGATGTCTTCGCTGGGTTATGACTGTATTATGCAAATTCTTACTTACTCCTTACAAGATTTCTGTCTTAAAATTTACGAATTAATGCTTGAGGCCGATGATAAAGTCATGCTCCTGAATACCAGCTGTCATGTTTCTTACGAAAGCCTTTTTTTCCTTGTTTTTTCCTTTTCTTCACGAAACCCTCGTCTGTGTAGTGACCTGGATGATATAGTATGCTTGGTTTATCAGATAAACGGTAACAATCGGCAGCGACTTGCAGTGCATTTAAACACGACCACTCTTATTTACATTTGAGTTACGGGACATTTTCAGCTCAATTGAAGCTACGACCATTAGGATAACAGTGAAAGAGGTCTCTGGGGGAAATATCCATAATTGACAACCATTTAGACCGCAACTGATATAGTCTGAGGCGGCTTGTCCACTGACAGATCTATGTGAGATATGTGTAGCATTCTACCATGAGATCTGTGACTATAGGCACAAAACATGCATAGTTTCATGGTTGCTTGGGAATCCATTTCTCTCATTTGGAGAGATTTCCAAACTTTGAAATGCAAGTTTAATTTAAATGGCTACACCAATCCATGACATCAGGAATCCAAGTACTATGTGCACTCTACCAACTGAACGATCATATAATTTAACCTAATAAGTTGATGGTGATTCTTACAGAATTCTCTGCTAGGTTGCTATGCAGAATTAAGTCACAGTGAATTGCATATCATGTGATCAGCTGATATCATACCTAGTTTCATTTCATACAACCATGAGATTTCACTAATAATATATAATAATAAAATAATATATGCATTCTGCACAAAGGAATAAGCAAATTATAAACAGCACAGCACACTAGGAAATTTTCATGTTAGTTTTATGCTTATCTTTTTTGAAATGTGGAATAGGTTTATCGAAATCTGATAATTTTGTAAATGACAAGGCAGCTTATGTTTCACAAAGTACAAACTGATAAATGATACCAATCGAGTTGTTGTGGAAAGCTTAGCTGTGATTCTTACTTCTATCAGGTTATCCTTGGACATGTAACTGTCTGAATTACTGATAACATTATTCAGAACTGCACCCATAGTAACACAATAACTGATCATTGTGTACATAACATTCCACATGTACCAACAAGAAAAAACAAACACACACACAGATTGCTCAAGTGTAGATGATATAAAGCAAAGAGTATTGTCATAATTGATGCATAATGCAGATAGTAAAAAAAGTACAAAAGTACAAAAGTAACATTTAATGGTCAGATTTACATAACCAAGCTACATATCCAACAACCAAGGGACATTCAAAATAACACACTGCATAAATGTATCTACAGCAAAAAAGAGACAATTCTCATGTTCACCTGCATCCCCTCTGATCTCATACATACATGTACATGCAACATACCAAGATTTCCCAAATAAACAAAAGGTACAATGCATTTATATTCACACAAAGTGTAAAAACACTGCCTAATTGTGAAGTGCTTTGAGATCATAGTTTGATGAAAGGTGCTATATAAAATATAATATTATTATTATTGTTCACGAGCAAGCAATGTACACAATATGAACATGTATGCAAACTGTGTACATACACAATTGCACACTGTTCCCTGGTAAAGCACAATATGTTCAAATTGCCATCACAGACACAATATACCACATGTGATTTTTGCATGCATTGTAAGGTAAAGAATGGTACTTACAGCTATAATTTCAAGTTTATTTTTGAGTATAATTTAAAACTTTCAGAAAAGAAAGGTCACTGGTAAGTCAGTACACACAATTACAATTATAAAAGCAAGTCAAAACATTTTACCACTTATCCAGAGATGGAAGTTATTTTTATTTTCCTATATTGTATAATTAAAACAAACTTCAAACAGATCTATAGCCACTTCTCTCCTCTCTTCATATGAAGGGTTAGCTTCAAGCTGGAGAGCATGTTCAGTAGCTTCCCAACTTCATCACATATCCTACCTAGTAGGTTTTGAAACCTACTTGACTACCATGCTAAAAGTACATCATTTTTCAAACATGTACTTTCCTGTCACTTCAACAGTATAAATAAATACAGACGTACATATTTGCCAGCAGTTCTATACATATTAACGTGAATAGGAAATTTCGTTGTTGTTGTTGATATTTCATGTGTTTACGATCTCATATTGCAATCTATGCAGCGCATCTCTTAACGATATACCAGCACAATCATAGAATGAATTTAGATGTAATAAAGTGGAATTAAAAACACATCTGCAGATGCGAATCAAAGCCATCCCTGTCCTTCCACAGATTTTTTAAATGTTATTATCGTGTTGTGATGTCACCACTTGCTTTCAAATCATTTCGTAATTGATGGTACATACACTCTTTCATCAATGGCTGTGAAAGACTTTCAACAAAGCAGACCAAAAGAGGTAGGAAAAGATGAATAGACACACTCGAAAGCCGTTCTCTCCAAATCTACGTCAGCCAGACGTGTAAGGTTAATTCCTTTCAATCGAGCGAGCGGCACGTGTAGGCAAGAGCTCATGTTATCTTTACAGAGATGAGCTAGGCCACTTCTCGATGATGTAAACAGTAATGAGATTGTACTTTATAAACACTGCCATCATCTATAACTTTTCCCACAAACAACGTGACTGATGGGATGAATGCTTTCTCCGAAGCATTGTGCATGAGATAAGAATTGGTAACAAACAAACATTATTGCTTTTGAAGAGGCAATTTGTGTTTAAGTTGCTACAATCTGGTGAAAGCTTAAATCCTACTATTTAAGTAAAGATGAGGTACCTGAAAATATATTCTGTTAAGAACTGTAGTCCACAAAAAAAATTAAACATGGAAGGATAAAATTAGAACTTTTTCTTGAGGTTTGTAAATTAATAAAAAAATTAAAAAAACATTTAAATTTGAAGAACAAAAGGAGTTTCTGCATTGGATTTAGATGTTTACTAATTCACTGAAAAGGAGGTGTACAACAATGAGTTTAATTCAATGAAAGCTTTTAACTAGAAGTAGGGCATTCAATGATGTGTGCAGATATTTGCCAGCAGTAACAATACTGAGTGAGCTGCTGTTGTGCTCTTAGGACCAGTAGCCTTGACTTGAGAGTTTTGGCAAAGTTATTATAGTCCTAGTTTACAGATTAGTTGCATTACTTGTGATATTTCACTGTACTATATGTATACTGATCTAATTTATCTGATTGAGAGCCTTTCAATGACAGGGATTATGACGGTTGAGATAATTACTAGACAATGCTAGTCTACTGATCATTAAATTAATTGATTAATTTAATACAAAAAGAGCTTTGGCTTTGATAGTATGTAATAGTGTACATAGACCTAGAATTTTAAAATTCTAGCCAATTGCTATAAAATAGCAAGTGCAATAGCAACTGAAGAAATTCTAACTGAATTTCCTGAATTACAACAAATACCAATTACTGCACAAGCTTTTGACAGCAGCTCAATAATATTTGCTAATTAATATAAAATTAAAATAACTGTTATACATGGCTGATGTTAGGCTAGGAAATAACGCCAGTTCTTTGAATGATGATTGCTAACTGACTTACCTTGTGCTAATGTTCTTAATGTCTACTAGCTCAGAAAATGGCCAGTGGATTTTTTGTCTACCTGCAAATGGTTAAGTCCACTTGCATTGAGCCAGTAAATAGCCCCAAATTTTGAGGCCCAGTACCTGCATTATTTACTTGAACATATCTTTATCACTATTTGTCAATTGCCACAAACTTGCTGCAAGACGTACAAGATTGTGTCAAGAATCCCTGAAATCATCCAGCTTTACTTTTTGAAGCAGCTCTTTTAGTCTGATACGTGGGCAATTTTACCAAACCTGCCAGGTTAATACCCAAAATGACGTTGCAATTGATCAAATTAAAATGTTAGATGTTTTCACCAAGGCAATATTACTTAGGAGTAAATTATTCCACTGACATGAACATTTTGTTGCCTATACAGTTGTGTGTATCAACAGCAAAGAGCAAATCAGAAGTTGCGAGACTATTGCCATTTCTATCATTATTTAACGAAAACTTAATTAAACCATCATATAATTGGAATGAATACTAAGACTTGAACATCCAATCTGCCCTCAGGTAGATGAATATTCAGGTTATAAACACACGTGCATGTAGGGCTACTGAATGGTAGATTCAGAAGGATGTAACCTCAGAGAGTGTCATTGGGGGGGGGGGGGGGATGCAGTACAAGAATGCTCCCAGTTTATAGGCTAGGGAGATGGAAAGGGCACAGGCCGGAACC
>JAAAKB020091052.1:0-13258 GCA_010014835.2 Apostichopus leukothele | reverse complement strand
ATCTGTGTGAATAGGTGGCAACGTTTATAATTCTACAATTATCAAAGCAAATGAGATTTATCCTGTGAGTAATATATATCTGTTCTGCTTACAATGGTGTAGTGTGGAGACCTTGGTCACTCCATTTCTAATCAATTTGTTTTCACAATCAACAAGGAGTTGTAGCAGTGTGAAGCACAATACAGTTAATCCTTTATGCCCCCGGGCACATTAGAACTGCGTACTGAGGTAAAACCTCCATGGTATAACTAAATGGATATCTCTCTTAACATAGAGAGGTTCCTCTTATCATGGAGGTACTGTTTTACCTCCGTACTCTTATATACTATCTGCAACACATTTCCTTTTTCGAACATTTAAACAGTTTCAACTCATAAATGTATAACCTCACACAGAAGACACAATGAGAGGATTTCAGCCTTCATGTACACTCTGGAGCATTAAATACTTTCCAGTGTGAACAAAAGTTCACAGGAAGACTATACATCAAAGTTTATTTGAGACCTAGAAGACAAAGGACATTGCATAAAAGTAGAGTAACTTTAGATTAATCACAATGCAATGCAAAGCAAAGCAATTTGGAACCAACTTGTATTATCATTTAATCATATTTTGTGGGACTTGTAAACTAATAAACTAAAACAATTACAGTCAGGATAAGAACAATGTCATTTCTGTATAAATAAGGCCTTTTAATGAACAAACTTACATCTACATTATTTTTAATAAAATAAAATTAGTAACTGCATAATTTTGTTGCTATGCCAAACTAATACTACCACCTAAGTGTTGTATTCGTCCTATGACAACAGCACGAGACACCAGCAGCTACTTGTAATTACTGTGGCTATTAAAGCAGCTTTTGCATTAATAAAGGACGGTTAGTGAGCAGGTAATTAATGGTTCAATTTGGTAATTAACATCTTGTCATCTAGAAACATTTAAAGCTCAGTATTCATCATGAAAACTGAAACATTTTGGAATTTTTCTCCACCATCTGAAAATTTTCAATCATTTGTGCTGCAAATATCGTCGACGTCGTTAAATTCTGT
This sequence comes from Apostichopus leukothele, assembly GCA_010014835.2. NCBI lineage: Eukaryota > Metazoa > Echinodermata > Holothuroidea > Aspidochirotida > Stichopodidae > Apostichopus > Apostichopus leukothele. The sequence goes on along the minus strand of JAAAKB020091052.1, from coordinate 12,206 downwards.
AAACCCTCTGTAAATCTCAGAAAGTTATAAACGATTCAGCCTTCCAATTAATGATGAAAAATGTTATTTCTGTGAGCATTCTTACTGGGTGGAAAATTTGAAAGGTATTAATTTGGTCAATATCGTTTATTGGCCAGTACTTACGGTAGATGTTAATTTGGTGAATATTTATATTTAATAATACTCAATGGCTACTAGTACTGTACGGTAGGTTTTAATGAAGTGAAAATTCTTACTACTCAATAAATATAGCAGTTTATGTGCAGAACAATATTATTGTCATGAAACACCATTTCATGCACTGGTAAACCTCAGTGCCAAGTATGAATATTTGCTAAGAGGAACTACTGGTATTAATGAATGACAGGCATGGCTAAAAACTGGGACTCGCTGTGACGGTGAATGCAAAGGCTCATCTATTCCATACAGTATTCATATTCTCAAAACTGTACATGGAAATCTTATGTTCTAATATCATTTCAAATAATCAGGACAATTTGTGTCTAGAGGTCTTTGTACAATTAATAAAATGATGTAAACAGGAATTTAAAGATGAAGACTTTTTAGTGCAGTCCCTGGGACAGATTGACAGTGATTGATAAAGAAACAATATTAACTAAACTCACATTCATTAGAAACTGCAACATGAGATTTCTTAACTATTTTACGACATAGAAACCTTTAACAGGTCTGACTTGTTAGACTGAGGTAAGCTAATTAAGAAGCGAAAGAGACTTACAACAGGGTCTTCTCAATAACAACTAAATTTTTCAGCACAACAAATATATCAGGTTAATTACATGGGACTGTCATCTGAATATAATAGGTACTGGAGGGGGAACATGTTTTAAATAGTAACTTTGTATCATACCTCCTAGTATAGCATGTTTATTATATAATTACAAAAATATACACAAAAATATAAAGCTCATGCTGTGTGTGTGCTATATGTTCCTAACAGTGAACACTTAAATTAATAGTCAAATGACCAAATCTACTGAACATGACCACAAATGAATCTATCCAACTAAAAAGCGAAGGGAAAAAATTTACCCTTGTAAAAGAGAAGCTCGTTATTTTAGCTAGAAGTATGACGTACTTAACATTCCTTAAACATCCTTTTCTTCTTTGCATTTCAGCCAGTGCAATACTCCTTAAATTCATGTTAGTTTTTGTTTATGCCGAAGACTGGTCGTGAATAACTTAGGAGTGCCACTCCATGCACTATTTCAATACAACATGGGGTTGCCGACAGCCAAAGATTACACCTGTTGCCCACCCTCCCACCTATCACCTCACGAACAAAAAATAATGCTTATTAACAACAACAAAACAAGTCTTACCTCGCCGGTATTAATAGTAGAAGCTGGTAGATATACGGGTACTGTTTGTGGTACATTACATGGTAGCACCATTAACCCACTAGACGTGTCTACTTGAGGGTAGGTGATTAGACTAGGTGAAAGTAGTCCCCCCGGTGTGGACAACAACCCTGTCCCCACCTGTCTACGGCTGGCCAACGCATAAGGATCCGCATATTGATAACCAAGTGTTGTTTGTTGCCACATTGTTAAAGGAGGGTGGTCTACCTAGTACGCTATCCTCTTCCCTTCTAAGCTCTGAAATTCACTCTCGTGCGATACTGCATCCCACATGCAACAACAACACACTGATTTTTCATTGGTTGATGATGATATTCCAAATAAACAGTTGCAATCTCTCCTATCCAATGTTCAGTGGACATTGCACACAGTTTAAATCCCCATTTATGAATACCGTTTATATTTGCATATCAAAACCTCCAAACATCTGTTGCACCCCTAGTGTAAACATGTGTTGATTGTGGCACTGTGGTAAAATGGACACCTGCTGTTTGTGGCTGTGATAAGAGGACTTCTCTCTTTGTCTACTACCGGTACTCATTGGTAGCTAAGATGAGTGTATCTCACAAACATTTTGCTTTGATAAATTAACATCATACATACAGTTTAGAGTTGATGGGAATGCAATTGGATGATCAATTTGCTCATCATTACAGTAACACCAATAAACTAATCATGTGGAAATGAATGGCAGGCTTGTGGCAGAATGAGGGCAGTATGTTTAAACCTATTTGTGAGGACATTTCCATTGCCCCAAGTTGCATGGAAAGGGGGAAGTAAGTGCATACTGTATATTGTGCTTTGTTAGTCACGCTTCAATACCTAACACTGTTGCTGGGAGAAAAAACCAGAGGTTTGGTCAAGGGAATAAAGGTGGTTGGTAATAGAAACAAATGAATTCTAGTGTCTGGGAGGTTGTGGGTTTCATACCTGGCCGACTGTAGTATTGTGGGCGTTTTAGCCAGTAAAAATCCATGCTTTGACATATGAAATGGTCTTCCATACATGGTAAAAGCTCTAGAATAAGTTGCAAGCTATTATGCTCTCTCCTGACATAAATGGATGCGTTAGTTAAGTATTGTAAAACAACTGCCTTTCAGTTCAATGTAAGTTATAATATTAGTGCATTAAACACCAATAATGTGTTGGGGGTGGAGGAGGGGTGGGTAGCTGGAATGTGGGAAGGATAACCCATTTTTCCTGAGCTATGCTAACTATTTAAACTATTATACATAGTAACACACCACCATATCAACTAAAAGTTCAGAAGTGTGCCTGTAACATGCATATATTTGCTGTGGTAATATCAGAGTCAAGAATGTTCATGCAACTCTTTGTTCAGCAGATTCGTTTGTACTCTAATTATTATAATATATTAGACATTATAGTATTGAACCAGCCAAAAATTGTTGTCCTTCTCAAAAGAATAAAAACTTCTTTTCCAAAGGACCAACTTATTTCAATCCTAATGGTCACTGTTTGAAGAAAAATTTTTAAAGGCACTTTTTGGATGTTGCTTCCTGAGGAGTCGAGTTTTAAAATCATAGTAACAATACTCTCTCTGCTAAGGAACAAATAGTAAATAACAAAGAAAAAATGCATGGAATTGTTTAACTTGTGGTGTGATGGGATTGGGTACCTGGAAACCAGAGAGACCGAATGTACAATTTTACTTACAATAATGGAAAGGGAGAAAAGGCCCTTGTGTGTATTGTTTCATTAGTTCATCATTAGGTGATTCTCCCTTCGTACTTGATGTTCATATCAGTTTGTTTACTTGGAAAATTTAATGAAAACGTTATACTTCTTTCAGTGAAAGTTTGAACAGATGCATTGCTAACAACAATAACAATGCATTGGTAAATGCACGTATGGTGAAAGGTCTATCTTGATGCTACAACAGCAGCAGACCTGCCAATGTTCATGTGAAATTGGGACAAAATAGAAACTTGGTCAAGTTTGTGTAAGGGCAACTGCACATCTCAAACGCCCGACTCATGACTGGCACAAATGACGTTGAACTGGCTCCTCCAAAGACTAACAACAAATAAATGCCAAACTCCATACTCACGTTATTGCATACGATGCATAGGACCACACCCGAATGAAATCGCTTGAGTCCACTGTGAATAGTCTGAGCTGGCCTGTTTTTAAGTGTGGTTTTAATTTGTAGCTTGGCATTCCCTTGTACAATATAGCCAATTTTAACTAAGCCAGCTTATGATAGACCAGGAAAACAGTAATTTTGTTTTTATAATTTTAAGGAAAGTCCAATTCCGTCACAGGTATACAGGGTCAGTTGGAAAACTAAAAGCAGCTTGAAAACGAAGGACCTATTTTATACAATACCTGGCAATCATTTGAGATGTTGCATTCATTTCATTGTTCAATGCACTACTATTGCAGTACAGTGCTGTAAACAGTGGCACACATATATGCTGATCGCTTGCAATGCCATACAATAGATCTACTGTTGTCTTCATCTTATTCTAAGTGTATCAATGGCATTGCATACTTAGAAATCATTTGAAAAATGTGGAGATGGGCAGAGAAACAAAATGGAGCTCTGCTTGACTGAACAGTTACTACCTCTCCCTTCTGAACTGCAGTGACCCATTACACACAAACCATTGGTTCAGTTCCCCGTAGCTAGTAGATACATTACTAGCAGTAATGTTTCCCCTCATGGGATATTATAATCACGGCTAACTACAATAGTACACATTGTATTTGAGTTATATCCACCTTCATCAAAGGTGCAACATTTGATTTGACACAACCAGGTAGAAAATTTTGATCTTGGTATCGTTTCAACTGGTCAATTCTGTGTAAGAGAATATTTTACATTAAGCCATGAGCTAAATATGGCAAAAGAAATAAAATGAATTACTTACCCTGCCAATTACCACTCGGCCATTTACAGAGTGCTTTGCATGCTCTGCAGCATTACGATCATTGAACTCTACAAAGCAATATGGATCATTTACACCATTAGGCTGTTTGGAAAAAGAAAACAATATTATGTCAACATGATGCAAGAGTTCATGGGTGATGAGGACTGTTATGCAATGTGTTAATCATAGCAACAAATTCACAGGTCTAACAAGAAACAAGTTGAAGGATTCCAGTCTTGTATCAAGGCCATGGCATTCTCACACGACTTTACAACATATACCCCATTTCATTGGTGACTTATCACCCACACACCCAAGTGTGCACAACTCAATCAGTTGCTCCTGGGCACCGCATCCACCCCCAACACATAAACAACTACATTGATTTACAAGTTACCTCCCAGGCACACACCCCCCCCCCCCCATTTATAAACCTGGGTAAAGAGAGGGGATGGAGATTATGACATGACCTATTGAAATATTAGTGATCTACCTCAAACCTGTAATATTTACATTACAACTTTATAAAACTATTTGACCACAATGCTCAATACAACTTTAAAAATATTTATGACAAATTCCTCCATATTGCCTTGTAACTTTGGACATGAATAAAAGTATCCTGTATCATTCTTCACTCTAAATAATAGCATATGATGAACATTCTTCATAAGTCATATATCCTTAAGGAGCAGATTAATAATGAGTTGTTGGTCTTCTTTCTTTGTTTACTTACATCTTGTATCATTTTGCAGCCTTTGACATCACCGATCTGGCTGAACAAGTAAAGGATGTAGTCTTGAGTCACTTCTTTAGACAAGTTGCCAACATAACTGGATGTAAAGAGATTCAAAACAGATGGTAGAATTTATTCTCCCAATATCAATATGTATTTTATACTAAACACTATATGGGCTTGATATATTTGAGAACAAGCTTTAATGAGCTAATAAATGTTATCAGAATTCATTCTATGGGGTTCACTCAGGAAATCAGATATGGCTTAGTCGGTGGCAAATGTTTAACATGGATGCTTTAGTATGATCAAATATCATCTGTATCTCAGTGAACAGAACTTCCAGATATGGAGCAACCAATTGAGAGTCTACAGACCTATTTACATAATTGTGCACAACTTACTGTAGGGCATGGATCATAGCCAGAAATGAGATATGGGAGGTCAAATTTTTAGCCTGAGGAAGGATGGGGAAAGGGGAGGGTTCCCCATCCTCTACCTATAAGACAAAGTGGAGGGATTATGAGCATAAATGTTTGCATCATGCAGCTAAGTTCAAATAAGGGTGTCTTGTATACACCTGTAGCCAACATTTATGCAGCACAAGTAAGTAACCTAGAGGAATGGAGATTTTAAAACATACAGACACAACAAGTAAATTTGTGTCGTCTACACATTAAGAAGGAAATATAGGCTACCTTGCATGTAGCGTGATTTTTTTTCCAGTAATAATGGCTTTATATGAAGCACCCTCTGTATTTGTGGTCCATGTTTGTGATTCTGTAGTTTCAGTGTAGCCAGAGATTTTCAGGATTCAACACCAGCTGAAGTCACACTTCATGAAAATGATGCTTTACTGTGTAGGTTACCACTATTTGAACTATACTTTTCCATAATTTTTTTTGGTGGTTCTGTCTCCGCTTACAAGCATTATACTTTATCTTGAACATTGTTACCCTGGCTTTCATAAAATAAGGTTTGAATGAGGGCAGGCATTTAAATCTTGCCTAGACATAAGAAGTCAATGCATATAAACAGCAGCCCACTGTTTTCATTAACTCCTTTACCCACAGCACATTGTTTGTAGTGCTCATTAACAAAGTAAGACGTCAGTCAGTCATACTCGTGTCCTCTGCATGAAGCCAAACAGGCTAAGTGATTCCTTGCCTTATAAGTTTATATGGAATCACCTGATTGATAAAGCAACAGAGGAAAATGTATCCTAAAGTCAAGTACCAGAACATCAGGAAAGAGTTCTAGATAACTAACTATTGCCAAGGTACTACCTTGATGACGGATAACTGTCATTAGTGGAAGTGGAAAACCTCAGCAACTTAAAAGAGCAACGGTCAAATCATGTGACAGTTAGTGACATAGAAAAGCCATTCATCAATAAATGGTCTGAATTTGAGAGCTTACGTTTTCAGACTTGATCTCTGTTGACCTCAAACGACCTCCAACCATCACAGAAAAAATCTGAGTTTCTTCTACTCAATATGGAACATCCACATCCTACTGTACATATAAAGTTCATCCACGTTACAGTTTTGAGTTAGCTTGTTTACAAGGTTTTCAGACTTTGACCTCTGTTGACCTCAAATCACCTTTGATCTCGACAGAAAACAATATAGTTTGTTCTACTCAATAAGGTGCATCTATGTCCTACATATGAAGTAGTGTTTGCACAGGTTATCCGGGTACCCGCTCGACGCGATACTAACCGGTTCCTAATTTATTACTTGAATCCTACGCAAAGTGTGATCTTTTTTTTTTTTTTTTGGCAAACCGATGGCTAGGCAGATTTCCCATTGACTTAGTGTGGTGTTAGGCTACCATGTGGTCAATAACGAAAGTCAATAACATCAATAACGAAAGTAGCCGCCCGACACGATACTACTCTGTTGACCTCAAATAACCTTCTCAATCAACAGAACAATTGACAAGTGGACAAAGGTGCTGTGATTATAATCTTGATCTTTAATTTTTTTTTCATTAAAACTTGTCCACAAATTCCAGGGATTGAATTCTACTAGCCTTAAACAACAATTGACTTGAAGCAAAAAGAAATCTGAACCTTGATAACCAAATTATCCAACTATACTGCTTGTAAGGTATCAACACTTCCCCCCTTGCTTAGCTCAAATGACCTTTGACCTTTACAAAGAATTACTGGACTCATGGTGCTCATTGTTGAAGTTATATGCCAATATGACATCATATGAAACTGCCTATCATATGGTGTCATGTTAACAAATTCCAGAGTGTAACCTCTGCCAAACCCAAATGACCTGTACTCTCCACCAAAAACAATAGGGTTCTTGTACTAATTATAGAGAAGACATAGCAATATATATCAGCTACAGTCTTCTATCTGGAAATATTGTATTAACAGTGTTCAAGTGTTGACACCTGGTGACAAATGACCTCTGACCTACATCAAATTGTGTACAAACTAAACAATACACAAGGCTATCAAACCATTCAAATATGAGCTCCTTTTATAGTCTGGTCCTGGACATATAGCACTTTTGATATATTGAAATTTTGCCCTCTGCTGACCCCAAATGATCTTTGACCTCCACATACAATATCGTTTGCTGAACTAATTACAAGAAATCCACGTGCCAAATATTAGAACTACATAGGTGACCTTCCTTGAGATATCATGTTTACAAGATTTTCACACTATTTTCCCTCTGTTGACCACATTCATTCATTGAAAACACTACAACGGCAAGCTATATAGAGAAATATCAAAACATCATAGGTCAAACTACTGATGGATGCTTCCCATATATCGTGATGCTGGCGCTGTCTTCACTCTTGGCAGTTTTAATCCAGTTACACTACACAGGAAACTTGTAACCTATGGACATTTACTCTCATGGGTGGGCTCACAGGAGTTTTGTAATTTGTTTCAGGAAACAAAGAGTGCAAGGGCAGGCTTGTAGTAAGTACTCATACTCGTATTCAGTTTTGAGTGTGCGCAAACATTTTTGAGAAATGTTGCATCACACGGACACATTTTTTAAATCCTAGTGACAATACTGAAGTGTAAGCAGCCTAACGTTAGGCCTAGACAAATTCACCACGTCTGGTTTAAGTCTGTCAACAAATTGCTTTCAGCTAAAATTTCACTAAACATGGATAACACCAGTGTGCTTGTTCTCTTCTTGTGTTAAAACAATTTGTGCATCTTTAGAGTTGCTGTAATAAGAATCAATTCCACACTTAACCATCATTTGCAATACTATACGTAATAATTTTAACCATTAAGAAACATGTGACTTCAGACGTGGCCAAGCGTCAATGTGATATGTAAACTAAAAATGGTAGGATGATGTTTGTTTTGTTTTCAATAAAGCTGAAAGTTTGTTTTGAAAGAGGTGTGTCTTGTGACTCATTCTTTGGGGTGCTATCTACATGACATTATTTACTTCATTCAATGTATCAACAAGTTAAAGGAATTTCAAGCAAGTTTACAGACTGCCATTTTCAGATTTTCACTTATTCACAAAGCTGTTATGCCAAACTGATAGATTTCAATGTGTTAAAGATCTGTTAGATTTAAGCACAGCTACAATGAAGTAACTGTTAAGCTGGGCATACCAAATTGCAGTGAAGATGTGAAAAGAAAACCTTTTGTACCAATTCAAGATCAAGTAGGGAGCCTTACAATCTAACAAAATTAGTGGTGAGTGAACTTTACAGCAGAAGGATTAAATACTGTTTAGGGGGACCTGGAGCCTTCCCAAACAAAAGTTAGTCTTCTTAAAGTTGTTAAACATAAGCATTGCTTATTGTAGATTGAGATTGTACTGAAATCAATTGGATTCTTTGTGATGAATATGTGCCGTAACTTGCTTGTGCAAACATTCAAAACTGATGTGATGGGAACGGTTACCCAGAGGAATGACCAAGAAAGTTACTACCCGGTCCAAGCTGTTACTACCCATTCCGGAACTTCGTAAAATCACTCGATTTCATTAATGAAAGTGTGGATAAATATCAAATGTATTCTTTTGTAATTTCATCATTTTGTGATATTCCCTTCTATCTCGATGTGTGTAAGTGTAAAATTTGGTGAAAATTTGTTACTATTCCCTGATAAAGTTTTGATCATTTACTCTTTCACATGTGCATGCTGTACCGTATAAAATCTCTCCGCATTGCATACTTGCACTCTCAATGCAACACAAGTTGATCTGTGTACTCTTGAGCAGCTCATCAGTTGACCAACCGCGTCAAATTAAGAGGAATGGTCCCGCAAAAGTGGGACAATATTTTTCCATACTTGCAAGAATCAAGCAACATGTGATTGGTCCACAATTACAAATCGGACATCATCATTTAGTAATAAGGGTAGATTGACGTAGTTTAAATGGACTTTCAAACTAATCTATAAATAGCCGTGACCTCCTGGACCGCTAGCCTTAGTGCAAAGCAATGAAAGAACAGGTTGGATAGACCTAGCACTGCAAGTATGATATCACAGTGCCGTAACTTTCCTGTCAGAAAGTTTTGGTTTGCAAAATATACTGTTCATTGTCTCCCATTGCATAATTTTACAAATTTAATGTAAATATATCTCAACAAATGCTTTAAGAAATTCTTCAATCATGCAAACCACATTTTCATGTGTAATTCAGTCAATGGGGCATTGCACTGTTAGGCTGAATAGGCCAAAGAGTTGCACATTTGGGGGAAAACATCACATGTAGTCAATATAAATATGCAGCCGTGATGCAGGCCTCCATAGTCTATACATGTAGTAGCATTAGGCTTATGCATGACCCTATAGTATTGGCCAAATTAACTTATAGGTTGCATGCATAAGGATTGGGTACCCGGAGGACCGACCGAAATTAGCAACTGTTTGGACTGTTCCCATCACTACTGATATTGTCTTGTGGTATAGGATAAGACTTAGGCAATTAGGGATCCCTAAAACCTAACCCCAAGCCTATGCTCTACTAGCAATAACATTACATAATAATCACATAGGACATAGATGCAATAGGACTTAACACAATGCAAATCACACACCAAAGACATACACCTCCTAGCCTAGGACTTGGGAGAAGATAGCCCTAGTCTGAATGGCCTCAGATCAGGTTTCTAGCCTATGCCATAACTTTAAGCGTAAGCCAACCAAACTTCAACTGTAGACCTAGATGAATACAAAAAAAAACTGTCTGCCCCATGCACCTTTTAACTTGCTGAGTACAACTGTAAGGCCTAGGCCCTAACCTAGTAACCCTAACAGCCCAAGTTAGGATTAGGTCTAAACTTAAAACTTATGTAAATGACTGCAAAATGTAATTAAGGTAAAACTGAACACTCATCCCATTCATTTGACAAATTTTAATTGTTAACTAAAACTGAGGATAGTACTTCCCAACTCTTAACATAAAAATTGTGTACAACATCAACAGTTAGAAAACATGCATTTTCTCTGGACCTTTTGGTGCCTATAAGGAGCACTTATAGAGTATCCCACCACACGAAAACATCCCCTCAATTGGATGGCTACGTTGACATTTCCATGTTTTGAAAATATCTGTCCAATGGCTCCTTCAAAATGGAGTCTCTTTTTATGCAAGTTTATAAGTTAAGAAAGTTTGAAAGTGTTTCTAAGTCCAAAGGTTTCCCCAGGACTCAGGAGTGGCTATACCGGCTACTTCGTTCAAATACCCTTGCAGTAATATAGGAGGAGCGACCCATCACTGACCCCAATCATTTCCAGTTACCCATCATTTCCTACTCCAGTTAAATGTTAAGAAAGTTTTCACAAAAACAGTATTTTGATGCAGGCCTATTATAAATAGAATCGTTAATGTACGTGTGACGATGTAGCCGGCTACACCATGGTCTTAGGCCCAAAATTTAAGAGAAAGTTTTCAAAAAGAGACTAGTCCTCGGATAAGTCCAAAGTTTTCCCAGGAGTGGCTTCACCAGCTCCGTCCAAAAGAAGTATGTTATTAGCCTACGCCAGTTTAATATTAAGAAAGTTTGAAAGTATTTGTAAGTCCAAAGGTTTCCCAGGGAGTGGCTACCCGGCTGCATCGTTTTACTTAGTTAAATACCCTTGCTGCATTATATAATAAGATCTGTTAATCTTCGTTGTACTTTGTGGGCATTGTGACGAAGAAGCCGGCTACACCGCGGACTTATTGGCGGGGTATTCTATACTAGTTGTACCCCTATTGGGCTATACTATAGCCTAACGTAACACTCCTATTGTTAGACCTCATGATTTACGAGTTACACGTTATACATGCTTAACACTAGGTAATGTTGTACGTTAGGCTAATAGCCTAGGTTTTGAGGGAAATAGGAGAAGTTACTTTATACTTACAGGGTTCTCTGGCTTTCATCCCCATGTTCCTAGGAGAGGAAGAAAAAAATAATTGTTAGTTTGAAATAACTTTCCATGTGCTGTAAGGGAAATACAGTCATATATATTTTACCTGCTGCTGCATTTGGGTTTTGTACATGCTCCAAGACTCCATTATGACGCCGGCTACTCCGTTCCATACCATGCGTGTGTAACCTGTAAAGCCTATATTACGTGTACGTACGTAAATACGGTGCCTGTGCACAAAAATATTTGTGTGCCTATGCTATACGTACGTATGTACTGTGTATTTGTACAAAATCATACAGGCTAGGCGAAACATGTACAGGAGTGTAATAGCGTGCAACAAGCACATGTGACATGGCATGAGCGTGAGTAGAGCGTCAATAATATCCCAAAGAGATTAAGCGACTTACAAAGCGTCACTTTTGTGCAGGCAGTCATTACTAAGCATTGTGGGAACTTACTAAAGGGGAGTATTTTGGACAGATGTTGGGGGAGGGGATGGGATGGAAGCAACGAAATGCAAAGTTCTCGTAGGGCAGTTTACTTTACAGCTTTTTCATTCATTGTTTCATCTGCAAACAACAACGGACGATGACATATTCCGCCCGCTCATCGACAGGGTTCCACAAACAAAAGGAGGGGATCGTTGAAGCCGACTTCGTTGTAGAGAATGTGGGTGGGGGCAGTGGGGACACTAGAAGTTCAAACGTGGCGCGGAGGGGAAAGTGGCAGGCGCGGATCCCGGGGGGGGGGTCCAGGGGGTCCGGACCCCCCTGCGCTTGGCCAAAAGAAAAAAGGGAAAACAAAAGAGAAAAAAAAAAAGAGACAGA
>JAAAKB020090941.1:0-13259 GCA_010014835.2 Apostichopus leukothele | reverse complement strand
AATAATAGAAAAACGAATTAGGGTATCATGTTTAATAATTGTTGTGGGGGGGGAGCGGTATTCTTTTGGGGGGGGGGGGGGGTGGGGGTGGTGAGGTGGAGGAGAGTGGAAACAGAAACTAGTTTTCTAAAATAAAACAATTCTGACAATTAGTAATAAGATGGACCAAATTACTTGAGCATGACATGGCTAGGTCAGATTGCAACCAAGTTCCGACCTGTTAAAAAAAAACAGAGATCTTAACAGGTTCAACTTAAAACAAAACCAAATTTCTGGAAAATTATTGAAAAGGAACTTAACATACAAGAAGTTTGTCAGAAGGATACTCTTTGTAAATTTAATTTGGTGAAGAAAATGGATTAAAATAACACATATAAGAAGAACAAGAAGAAAAAATGAGGAAAGCAAATGTAACACTTTGAAACAGTATATCAATTATTAAAATGATATTTAATCTGTAACTATAGAATGAACTAAATAAGAATGTATTTATTATTATCTAAGCTTAAACAAATAGTGATTTTGTATTCTTCTTTGATTTAAATAAATGATAAGTTTCTCACGTATCATGCATATTCATTATTCAACGGCAAGAATTTGATTCAATATTGGCAATGACATAATAAGTACTATATAAACATAAGTAACCACATGTAAACAAAATATTGGCAAGGTAATAAACAATAATGGAATGATATATGTATAATATTCTATATATGGTACATTTACTATGTATCTAACTGTACATGCTTTTTGCTTTCTGATAATATCGTTGATGCATGCTAATGTATAAAAATATAGAAGTTACAGAAATGCAAGTTGCAATGAAAATAAAGTATATATGTGTGATATAAAATATTTCTTTGTAGCATAGGCATTGTGATTCCTTTGGCCTTATAAGAGTATATATATGGAATCACCTGATTGATAGAGCAACTGAGGAAAATGTGTCCTGAAGTCAAGTTCATCAGAAAAAAGTTCCAGATAACTTGACAAACTTGCAAAGGTAAATAACTTCCTTGTCGAAACACTTTGGCATCTGGTGAACTAAAATGACCTTTGACCGCTGCAGAAAACAATCTGGTTCTTGCACTAGTTACGGTGCATCCACATACTATATATGAATTTCATCCACCTTACTGGTTTTGAGTTATCATGTTTACAAGGTTTTCAGACTTTTGACCTCAGATGACATTTGACCTCCACAGGAAACAATAGGGTCCTTCTAATTCACATTCAGATTCACATTCCTATCCCTCCATCCCAGCCCCCTGTTGAAAGCTTTACCTTAAATTGCCGTATTGTCAGGAAACTGTATTCAAAGTTCAAAATATGACGTAAAGACATCACAAAGTGTTCTAACATGGGTTTCACGAAAGCTGTGTAATTTCCCTTGAAAAAGGGCAAATTAATATAGGCGCCACATGCTGCCCCCTTCCCCCAACTTGCAAAAAATAATTATTGATTTTATACAGTTAGAAAAGAAACATTTGACTGATTTATACTTCTGCAAAACACAAAACAAATCACAAAATGTATGGGTAATCAAACTGACTGGCAGTCTTTTGTTTCAGTCTTTTGTTGTCTTCGTTGTCTTTTGTTGCTGGCAGTCTTTTGTTGTCTTTTGATACAACCACAGTTTCTCTGTTCTTAGACAAAATTAACATTTTTGTAAGTGGAACATACCTATTTCTGTGCAATCCAAATATACATTACACAACATGTTTACTATTCATATGACAGCTTTGTTCCTAGCATCCTATCAATTACATTTACAGCGTAACTGTAATGTAGTGGAACTGTAGTGTAGTGGAACATATATTTACTATTCATATGACAGCTTTGTTCCTAGCAACCTATCAATTACATTTACAGCGTAACTGTCTGTCATTCCATCCATTTCAGTAATCCCTAAACTCGAGTAACTTGCTGCAATATTGGCAGTATCAAGTTAAAGCACCATTTATATCTAAGTGACAGCAATTTAGCCAAAATGGAAATTATAATATGTTACTATATTCTGTTGGGAGTTGGGACACAACGAAAATGTTTGCAAACATTGGGTCGAAGTCTCAATTGGTCTCACAACAGCAGAATAATGCTATTAAACTGAAAGACATGAATGTTTATATCTAATGTCAATATTAGATGTTATCAATTTAAAATGCAGAAAACCTGCTATGTCATGAATAAATCCAACCCAGAGTCCTGTTGTAATGCCAATAAGGTTCCATACACTTTCTTGGAATCAGATAAGGCCCATGCAAAACTGTTGTGTCATTAATTGTATGCAAGGAACTAGCCCATATATGTTTGAGTAGTGTTCTTGATATTATACAGTCTCTTTGGTGTGTCCTTACAAACCTGAGTATGTGTCATTATTTCCAGCCTTCACACCCCTAGCCTATTTATTAGTTCACTCTTTGCCAAAGGCATTAAGTATCGGGCACACAAAGTACCTTATTATACCATGATTCTCTTAAACCTGTTAGCACTGAAAGTAAATGAAACAAGATGTCAGGATTGAAGTCAATTTGAGTGTGTCTAGCATAGAATCCAGAGGACCACTTTACAGCTTCTTTAGCCATACCAAGAAATTAATCAAAGATCAAGTCTTACAGATCTACCCTCTCTTATCGATTCATCAATCATTGGCTATAAATCTGGAGTCAGGGGGGTGGTGTCGCTCGTTGAGTTGAGCAGAATATCGGAGGTGTGCTCTCGCTTGGACCTTTTCGGCATGCGTAGCAGAAGACGTTTCATAAATTTGTTTCTGTTGGTTTTACCTTCTTTGTAGTGAATACATCTCAAGATGGACAGGAGAGCTGAGAGGCCTTTGACTTCTTGACACTTCTTCTTCTCTTTGATATCTCCAAACAGGATTGGTATAATCTTTGTCCGATGCTCTGTCATCTGGTCCAACGCTGCGTTTACTTGAAGTCCCATCAGGCGTGAGGACATAAATGTTGGTGAGATTACCAGCACACAACGCAGGCTCACTTCTACTGCTTCTAAAATCTCTTCTGCAAAAGCTGTTGAGAGATTCATTACAGATCAGTAAGAGAATCTGGAACCTTGAAGTTCTGCATTTCATTAATAAAGTAAGGTTTGTCTCTATTTAACCCTTGTAACAGATTTATCAATGGTACAAAGACAGCCATAACCAGCAGCTGATTTCCTCGTTAAATTTAGATTCAGATGAGGAACATTTAACATCATTAATGATCTTGGTCAAAACCATACAAAGCTCAGGGACAGTCCTACTAGGTGAGTCTTTAAACAGTTTATGATTCACTAAATTACCTCAAAGTTGTCTTAATTACTTCGGGAAACACCTTACAAACTTGTCTTAATCGCCAACATATTCTATTAAAGAAAGCTTTTCCATTCTTGACAAACTCAGAGTACCTTTGTCACACTACACTACTTTTCTCGAATCTAAAGGTATTGAATATATTTGATATTTACAAATGCTCTATATTCCAGTATAGATGTGTCAATAGATTGTTACAACACAACTCCGAAAATCGGTTAAACTCAGATATTCACAAGTACAACACACATTTCAAATAATTTTTGTTCGAATCTTACCACCAGTGTAAATATCTCGTCACCATTTTATAGATAGAGGTGTCATTCTCTGGAATAACTTTCAATAAAGACATAAAGAATGCTAAAACTTTACTCTCCTAACTATGCAAATTTAAATGTCATTTACTGAACATGTATTATCAATATTTAATTTCCTGGTATCAAATCTTTGTTTGGTACTCTATATTGGTCCGTCGGTCTAATTATTTGTAAATGGGGGCTGCCTGTGAAAGCCTTCACACCATTTATATTGTGCGGAAATATATTCAAACTCAGTTTGACTTGTATAATTGCAGTTCTGATGGGATTGTCAAAAAATGATTTCCTAGATCTTATCATCATATCGGAGCGCTTAAATTAACCACCATCACTTATCATTGTTCTACTGATTATGCTTATTTACAACAGAATATCAGAATAGACTGTTAACAACTTTTAGTACTTTCAAGTTGATGGTAATTACTGGAATAATCAACCCTTTTCTCACAGTTGTTCTGTCTGATGAAAGTGGAATATCTTTGTAATACTCACAAGCACCAGTATTTATATCAATGTCCTCCACATAAACAACGTAGCCGCATGCCATTAACTTAGGACGGATGAATTCTACAACAAATATTCTGTCTTCTTCTGACGAGCTGTCGTATGCTACAAAAGCATCGTGGCTTCTTTGACCTGATGAGAAGAGATATAGATGTAAGAGTTGTTTACCTGATGAGAAGAGATATAGATGTAAGAGTTGTTTACTCAGTTTTGGTGAGATTGCAAGTTTTTTTTATTTGGTCTGTGTGTTAGACTATATATTCTTTAATTGACTAACCTATGCTTATAAAATGGTAATTTCTCAAAATTAAAAGCATTTAAACAAAAATACTACCGGGACTGATATGGGTGGTTTGAATGATCTACAGCGTATGGAAAATTGATGCTCACAGAGGTGCAATCAGATGGAAGGTAACTTCAAGTTGACAACTTTAGTCTAAAGTTTAATATGTAAATGAGGCTGTAGGCCTGGAATACTGATATGAGGGATTAAATTAACTTTTAATGAAATTAACAGTTACACAGATTTGTAGTTTTGATTTGGAGCAGATCTGGAGTTGATTTTGACGATACATGTTATTAGATGTCAGAATGCAACAGTAAACTGCATGGACAAGTTTGATGTTCATCTGGGTTTAATGCTTATGAGGACTTTACAAAATGTTTCCCAACATAAATGTGAATCTTTTTATTTCTTTTCTGGTGTACATCTCTCTATTGGCTCCCAATCAAATGTCTTCATGATCTGGCTCCTCCCTATTTAACAGAACTTATCACTATTCGCAAAGCTCGTCCAGGTTTATGTTCTACATCTACTGACTTGGGGATTGTGCTTGATATTCCAGTAACTAAACGTAAAACATTTAAAGACAGATCGTTTCCCGTCACAGCCCCATGACTTGGAATAGCTTACCTGATTTTCTTCGAAATATTCATAGTTTTGAACGATTCAAGCGTGAATTAAAACTCACCTCTTTAAGAAAGCATTTTATTTAGACATTTCTTGCCTGTATGAACTTTTTGTACTGTATGTACTTATTATTTTTTTGTACAGTGCGGCTGAATGCACTTTTAATTTGTAAGTTAATACATAAACATACATCTATTAATACAAATGTTAAATGATAAAAATGAGATTTATTTGATATTTTTCACAAAAATTGTGAAGATATGTCTATTTATCACTGACACAAGTTTACCTTTTTCTTCCACTGTACCAAATCTGTCCTTGAGAAATAGTCTAACTTCAAGATTTATGGCATGCCAAAGGAGAATGATCAGCAATATTACAACTGTAACACCAGCAATTGCAATGACTACTGTTATGGTCACATCAGAAACTGCAGGGCCTGGCAAACATAAAGAAGAAATAAACAGTAAATACCAAAATTAACTATAAAGAATTTAGAGTGACAATTTGTCATTAATTGATATCTGTGGAAAAAGACACAATTTAGACAACTTTCCACAACTAAAGGCTGTATTCTTGTGATTTTGGCCCAAACTTGTGGGGCTGAACATGCATGTTGTCACCGCTAAATATTACTACCCTTCTCTGTGTAATAAATGGTAAAAGAGAGTTCCATGAGAGTCCATTACATATCAAAGCACAAAGAAATAGTCTTGTTTTTGTGGTATAAAAAAACAATGTTTTCAATTGGAATCCTGTCAATGGCCACAGTTTCTCCAGCTGTTATCACTGTGAATAGATATTGCATTAGATGGCAAATGTCTTTGATTTCTTAAATGTAAATGTTTCAAAGTACTTCAATGTTTCCCCACATCTTTGCAGTTACATAATGCTAAGAGACAAGGATATCACACTTACCTTGAAGGAGCTGTAGAGGGTTGGTTGAACTGGACTGGTTTGTTGATTCCACGTAAGTAACCAATCTGTATGATCCATACGTTTTTATTGTTACATTAGTAATACCCAGGAAGAACTCTGCACAAACGGTTGAAACACTGCATGTTAAAGATTGAAATCGTGAATAAAAGCTGTAAATCTATAACTCACACTTTGGAGATGGAGAGATTTGGTTTTGTAAATTCCTAATTGCTTATTGCAGAATGTAGACTTACAAGCTGAGAGTAACAAGGATTTGGCTACATTTAATATCGGATAATATTTCAAGTTGCTTACCATAGCTCTTGGCTGACATTTGATTTCCAAGTTGTAAACATAGTTCCTGTGATGTTTAAATTGGTAACAGATGTCCAGTTACCATCCTCCATTTTCTGCCAGTCCATCTTCAACTCATTTGTTTTCTCTTGGGCGCAGAATGAACAGACAAAGGTAGCATTATCACCCAAATTCTCCTGCTGGTCACTGCAGCTACTGATCCGACATTCTAGAGGGGGGTCTGTATATGGAGGTTCTGTCATCATAAATCAAGACAGATAGGCTATTGTCAAAAGACTTGAGGATAACAACATTGAAGAAGTACCTCAATAATTGCTAAACATAGACACATTTTATATAGCAGTGTTGCACTTGATGAGATTTATATGCATAAGATACTGACATGGATACACTGACACACGAACACATGGATACGGTGTTTATCCATTCTTCATCATTTTTGTTTAATATGCAATAACTTGCTCGTTTGGCGTATTATTCATTATTATTTTGCAATCAATATATAATCTGCTCTTGACATATACATTTGTTGTCAGGATGCAGTTAAGTTAGGCTAAACTAAACGTTTGCTCATTCCTTAGCTTTACAAGTAAACTGAATCATCTCATGTGTGTTGCAATAATTCCATTTAAATTATTCTAAATCATCCTAAATTTCACTCGAACTTACCCTCTATACCTTGTACATAGAATGTCTTGTCCACAGTGTGTGTTCTGTTACATACTTTGCATGTGTACTTCCCTACGTAGGACAAACTGGGAGTCTGGGGATCTATTTGAAGTATACTTCCATCAGCATTACTGTAGACGGCCCCATCTAAACTAGGCGGAGTAAACAGCTCATCATCTTTGAACCATCTTACTGAGCAAAGGTTGGTGGCTGAACAAGAAATGCATAATACTTCGGTAGTCAGGGTATGGCAAATTATGTCCTTACAGCAGTCTCCGTCAAAGAACTCTAAAGGTCCTGGATGAGAAGTCAGATGTAAAAAGAATGTGGAAGAGATTAGAAGGTTGGTAAGCTGGATGGAACGTTTAAGAGAGTGATGCCCAAGATACTTGTTGTGTGCTTTAAACCAAAGATAGTCTGCCTTCAGAAAACCCTTCAAACTAAAACTGTAACGGTCACACCATGAGCAAATAGCGCCCGCTTTTGACTGGTAAACCACTTTAATGAAGCATTCTACTGCAGTAATGCCAATGGGCGGCAAGGTAATTGTATAGTGTTTGTGGTCATAAATTGCATTTATTCCTCATTTATATAGTCCCACTCTACCTTTCTATCTCCTGTAGAGCCATAGATATAAAGAATGGTATGATGCTTCTATGAACAAATTGAAATTATCAAGTTTTTATAGAAGGTGGAATGATTAAAAGTGTGATGAGGCCTGACGTTACAAAATGAGGCCTAAAACTGATGTTAGTATAAAAAGCAGTGATGAATAGTATATCATGATGTAATATGGTATGACGTCATGCAGTATATTGACCAGTAGAGCATCTGTTTGCCATTGATGTGGGGAAATACAAACCCAACCTCCTTACCTCCCCAAGACTAAACACCAGACGAGATGAATGAATAAATTGATTGTGAAAATAATTTAATTTAAGAGTATCACAACAAGTGCTGATATTGGCCGGGGCCCTTAAATGGCATTTCTCTCATCCTCAGAATTATTCCTATGTTCTTCTATAAAAATACAATTAATATATCTGTAAGAAAAAAAACATCGTCAGTGGAAGTAAAGGAACATCGTTTTTATGATTCTAAAATGCCACCACTCAAACTTCAGGCAAACATATCATAAGCTACTGTACCTACCAATTGCTAGCTGTTACTGTACTCCATCACCTTGCTTTTTGCTTGACATCAGACCACACAGTAAAATTTGTCTTTGGATACAAAATGTTTGGACCAAAGCTACTTCTCAATTAAGACAGGAATCTATCAATGTTTTCCTGCTTATAATATAGCATCTATATTCTCAGATGTCTGATTAAGAAAGTCAAAGTGTAATGATTGAAATCGTTATGAAGGCATATACAACAACGTGACTAAAAGGGAATGTTAGTTGTTGCTGCCGATAACAAATACATGTATTTTAAGGGTAGTAAAGCAAGTACTAGTGGCACAGGCTGTAAGTTTCTGTCGCAGTACCAAGAATTAATTTGGGCCCTGATGTATACCACCCAAGCATCAACAAAGATGATGAAAAGAGTTTTATTACAGTATTACAACAATCTTTCAAAAGGGTTGAGAGACTCGGTAATCAAAGTGAAAATCTCCGCTTCCAGACCCTTTGTTAAATTCAAACAACTCTTAAGACCAGAGTTTGGAACAAGATATTGAGATGGTTTTCAACCAGCTGTGTAAATATTTCTCTTTCATGTGTCTTAATGTCTGCCACTGGCAGACAACTTACCAAAGCCCTCCGATGCTGTACAATTAAGACACCATCCAGTAGGCATGTGATGCAGCCAATAGACAAGAATGGCCAATAAGTCACACAAATGCATCATAAGCATGGTCCAAAGGTCAAGGGTCAAAACATTCAGCTACTTCAGTTGGTCTCGTTTTGTGATTTCTGATGAGAGTATGAGGTAAATAAAAATTCATTCTGTGAAATATGCACTTAAAACTTCATTTGTATCAATTTTTTTATCACAAAGCTAAATAAGATACAGTAACATGGTGAGTGGAAGTAAACTAAAAATCCTTGTAGGGTTAATAAGTAGAATAGCCCATGAGTGAAAATACATACACAGAAAACACACTTTGTTTTGGATGACCAGATATTTTAAGAATTGCAATACAGTTTCTGTGTTTAGATACTTTTTCATAGGATCCTTGATGGGGGCTTGATGGGGACAATGTCCTTCCTGATCCTTATCTTCCACTAAACTATACTAAGCTGACAAATTGAAGCAACCTTCCAACCTGCAACCTTCCCTGCCCCCTTTTCTTCACAGCACCTTTAAAAGAAACATATGGGGAGGTATTAGTGCTCCTGCACCACATTGTTTAGCAACTTGCATCATAGTGACAGACCAAGCATTTACTTTTTCAAATCAGAGTGATACTCAAAGTGTAGATCTAATAATTGCTTTGGTTTGCTTGATTTCATTCATCTTTGAAAAAAAATACATACATGCCTACAGGCTACACATTGGGCAATTATGTATTAAAGTCACAAAATCATTGCTTTCTTGGTATGACATTGCAGTGGGAGGGGTTAGTGTATGATCCAACAATTGAGCTTTTTTTATATTGCAAAGTTGGTTTGCTGTTTAGTAAGTACTGCACTTCCCCATTTTTAGGTCCTAGCCTAGGAAGGTTAGTTCTACATGAATTTACGATAACTTTGCGATGGCCAGTTGGAGGGTGTTCGCCTGTTGAAACGTATGATACCAGGGCAGCTGCTAATCTCCCTGGTTAGCTAGGCTGCACTGCTATTTAAAACAATCGGACCAAGTTCTAAAAGTGTACAGAAACTGTTAAGTCCTAAGTTAAGCCTAACGTTATTGACGCCTATTGTACCTCTACCAGTAACAAATGTGTAATAATTATTAGATGTAAAGCAACAACTTGTAAGTCTTACACCAGGCTACTTACATCGGGTTTGTTTAACAATTGTCTAACAAGTACCATTGTTTCAACATTTCAGACCATTCCATACCGTTTGCTTACTGGCTGTCTGGCTCTGCCAAACATTCCCGTCGAAAGCCACCGCCTCACCAACAACATTGGACTACAGTAGTAGAATGACGACCCAATTCCTTACTGGTGTATACTATATATGGGTCATGCCCCTACCTGTCTGTCTGAAATAACCAGTAAAATGTTTGCATCATGGCAGATCTCCTTTTGAAACCATCTCTGATAAAGGAACATTCCCATTTACACAAAATTTCTGAATAGCTATTTGTATTGGAAGAGTACTTGATATATTTGCTGTGAAAAGGAGTGGCACATTTTGGCTAAGTGGTGTTAGTACATAAATGTTAGTATTTAAACTATGTATGAGACAGGTAAAATTGAAAGGTAATCCCCACAGCATGCAATCAATATAGAATGGTTTTACGTTCGAATTGTCAGATTCTTATTCATGTCAAACTATGAAGACAAGAGCTTTCGTAAGATTTAAATCTCATGTCGACTTGGCAGACACTTTGTCTAACACAGCATGTACTGTCAATGCAGTGCGTAGCAACTAACTTTGCACAGGTCAACATGCGACTCTGCAGCTTCCATGTTCATTATGGGATATAGCGACATTAATCAACGTAGCCAGCAGGATGAGTGACTTCATCTCAGACTGAACATCTCCACATAACATGAACTCAACTGGACATTAGAGTAATTAGAAGAAACCTTCATTGAATACTACAATTTTTAGACCCCCCCCCACTCCCTCCCCTACCCAATTTTTTTTACAGCAACCACAAATACCACAAAAATTATTCTTTTGGATGCAGTCCAAAGGTGAAAATTAGAAAAACCTTCATGAAAGGTACGCTTCATGAGCAGAATTTAAGCTCTCCTCAGGTGTAGAATACCACTGATACAGTCGTATAGGACATGTGTCTATTTTAATTTATGAAAAATTTACCTAAGGGTAATGTACTGCTTTAATATATACAGGTCTCTTATGTAAAGTGTTCCCTCTCTGGAAAGTAGTATGAGGTTCATGTCAAACCGTGTGTAAATTTAATGAAATTATGTTTCGTTCTCAGTTAATAAAAGCATGTGTTAAAATTTGTGAAAATTCCACCACTGATAACCCCCCGTACGGCTCAAACGTCAGGCTCTGTGGGCGTAAATTAAGACATTACTCAATGGTCAATATTATTCCCGCATAATTTCCCATTAAGCTGACGTTACATACATGTAGCAATAGAAAATTGGAAACAACCGATCGAGTTACTCATTTCTACGAAGAGAAAATCATCTTGCATTTTGCAGTTTCTTACCTTTATCGGCGTTACCTTTCAATTCTCCATTTTATTTGTTTGTTTAATTTTGAGAAAACAATGGTCATGATTTATATTATTATTATTAATTTTTGGTTCTTCCTCAGTATCGATTGGTTGTGAAATCTGCCTTGAAGCTCCTTATAGTGTTTGTGGAGTATGTGGAGACTAACGCCACGCTGTTTGTGAAAGCAGTGAAACAGGAAGATGCAGAACAGAGTAAGTACGGTATATAAATAACTTACTTCATAGTGGTCGCGGGCCATCCGCTGGGGAGGGGTGATGCCATGAGGCTCTCTTGAGGGATGCGCTGACCACCTTGTGAATGCAAATTACAAGCTGAAAACATTTGGGATCAAGCAAACCACTGCATGAGATCCGGGGAGTGAAGCTATATCAAAAGTGTGCAATTTATTTGGCCACCAAAACAATCCTAGAATGAGACGATAAATATGCATGAAACTACGTCTAGGAGTGTAAGTGTTAGGTTCTGTGTGTGTTTATGTGAGAACTCAATATCTGAAGGAAATAGATGGAACCTGAGAGTGTAATCTGTGGTACATTTAAAATGCAGCGGGAACATTGAAAGTAGTCTATCGAAAGGAAACTAGGTGTAAATGAAACAATAAAACAATGTTTTCCATTCTTGGGCACAGCGTTTTCTCTGTATTGTATAATAAATCAGTTAAATAACATAAACTGAGAGGCCAGAAAGGGCACAGTTTTGTATCTGTTTTATATTGGCACTATCAGTGCTTCCTCTTCCACAACTCTCTTAAATGTCACAGTGTATTCTCCTCCTTATAGCCGCCTCCTCTAAATCTATGTCATGAACAAATAGATTTCAAGGGCTCAGCTCATTATAGCTTGAAACTGGATGAAAAATTAACCAAAGTGAAACATTCCTTCTTTTTGACGGCCTTTTACCCATAGCAATTGCCTATAGTTGTATTAGTTAGAACAGTATTTACCATTTGGTTGTTAGCAGACTTGTTGTGTGAGCACAAAGCAGAATACAAGTAGACAGCCCAGAGTAGGAGTAAAAAGGTCTCAAGTAGAGTACAAGTATACATCATCATCATCATCATCATCATCATCATCATCATCACATGAAATTTACATTCTCCAAGAATGAGTAAAAGTCCAGTGTGGGAGTACGGATAGATTAACTCGAGTAAAGACTTAAGTATGAGTACAAACTCAAGCACTACAGGTCTGGTTGTAACTGTAGGTCACTCTGGTCAAGCCATGTTGTCGTAACTGGATTCCCGTCAATCTAACTGAGAAAGAGGGACAGTTACCCCATTCAGTCAAATCCAGAAAATTTTGTGACTCACAAAAATGTATTCCATTTCTTTTTTCCCAAAAAATTTGCAATCATTTGAAGTTAATATCTAAGCTTGTCTTTCCTGGTGCCATTTCGTTGGACTGAAGTAACACAAAATATTTGATCTTTTCTTTGCTGAGTCCAACATGGCAGAATGTGGCAAATGTAATCCATCCCCCCCCCCCCTTCTCCCTTTCAAATCATGTTTTGTAGCAAAATGAGATGATAATTGTCTTTTTTTTTTGTAAATGCATTGGTTTTGACATATTTGACTGTGCCAGAATTTTAGATAAATTTAAAGAAAACTGTAAGAAAAATATAAAATACTTTTCTATTTATTTGTTTGGACAGGTAGGGACATCGGGGCTAATTTCATGAACATTTTAAGCGACACAGAACAAGATTCTGAGATCACGACCTACGTGATGACTCTCATCAACAAGGTAAAAAATTCAGTTATTTCATTCCTCTCTTTATCTGTCTCCTAAAAATATATGCACTCAGATCCACCAAGCCTAATTTTAAATATAACAGACAATGTATATCTTAAAATGGAAAGACATATTTTAGTATATTCTGCAAAACAAGAGTATGGAGGAAGAGGAGGAGTCAACTGCCTCTTTTTAATAGCAAGAGAGAGAGAGCAAGGTATGCCCCAACCCCCCCCCCGCCCCCCAATTTTTCC